>CAXKVY010014174.1:0-17088 GCA_964058915.1 Tetropium fuscum
ATGGTGAAGCACCGCGATCCCAATGCGGAGAGAAAATTTAAATGTGATAAATGTCCGTTTGAAACGGATTTTAAGTCTTCTCTACTCACGCATGATCTGATACACAGGGATAAATCGGAGGTGAAGATGCACAAGTGTGAGAATTGTGAATTCGAGACCAGGTATAAGGGTAGTTTGAAAAAGCATAATCTGATGCACAAAGACATATCGGACGTGCTAATGTACAAATGTGAGAATTGCGAATATGGCACCAGGTATAAGAATATTATGATTAGGCACATGGTGAAGCACCGTGATCCCAAAGCGGAGAGAAAATTTAAATGTGATAAATGTTCGTATGAAACGGATTTTAATTGCGACCTGCGCGTGCATAATCTGATTCACAAGGATAAATCGGAGGTGATGATGCACAAGTGTGAGAATTGTGAATACGAGACGAGGTATAAGGGTGATATGAAGAGGCATATGGTGAAGCGCCATGATCCCAAAGCGAAGAGAGAATTTACCACGTCAGTGCCGCGTGCCCACCCGACGTAATTTTGATATTTGAAAAGAGGACCTCGTATTGACCAGTGATCTTTTCTGTTTTAACTGATAGGGATCAAAATTTCCAACACTCGTTATTTTTTTTTACCCTTAACTTTAGTTGGTATTATATTTTGTTGTTTAATATGCATGGACGTATTTTTTTCACCAAATTTACATATTCGTTAATATTATTGTTATTATTACATCAATTACATAATTATACTATTAATTATTCATAGTTCTATGTATTATTGCATTGCAGGGTGACTTTGTGGCCACCGGTGGTCACTTTGTCCTGTCACTGATTAAGAATCAAAATGCACACGTGGCGCTCAACGCGTTGAGTGTGATAAGTGTCCGTACGGAACGGATAGAAAAGCGCACTTGAGCAAGCACAGTCTTATGCATAGAGACAAATCGGAGGAAGCAAGCACAATCTGATGCATAGAGACAAATCGGAGGTGGTGAAGCGAAAGTGTGATAATTGTGGACACCCAACCGGGCATAGGGAACAGTTTAGTCGGGCACATGCTGGAACGTCCTGATCCACTCCCAAAGCAGAGATACAATTTTTGACGTGTCCATATAAAAAATGTTTTGTTCAATCTACACTGTCATATCCTCAAACACAAGAAGAGATATGATGAGATTTCAATCCGCTTTTACTGTTTTGACCCATTAACAAAATATATTTGGTCACTTTTCCTTCCAATAAACAACTATTTAAAAAATTTGGGTGTGTTTTTATGACCATATGATATAAGTGAAAACTTCTAATTTTCGAATTTCCGTCCGCCTGTAATACCACAAACATTTTTCATTTGCATGTACAATAGAAGCTCCTACATTTTTACAAAAAATGCACATTCGCTCCTTTTTGGTTTTAAATTTTATCGTCGATTCTAGTTCACTCTCAGAACTCGTGGGATCTGTTGTGGAAGAGTCAACCATTTTTGTTTTACATCTGACTGTAAGGAAATAAGCCAACAAATCTTTACTCTATTAAACTTTCGTTTCTGTTTGCCTCTTGAAAGGTTTATTGAAGTTTACCTTACTAAAGTCTAATAGTGTTTTCAAATAAATCTTTATGTAAAATAAACAGAATTTTATTAGTATCTACAATAAGAAATCATCCTCAAATTCTGCTTCTTACCCAAATTTTTAATTAAAAAAATCAAAACAATTTCGTAATTTCCCAAAATTAAAATAACGTGTTGCTAATAACGCTTTACCCACAAAACGTCTGCTTTATATTGTTTTATATCTCACAAACCGGGCATCTGTGTTGACGTCGCAGTAAACGTGACGCGCGGCTGACAGATTCGAGAAAGTAAGGAAACATTTTCAGTTTATTAGTTTTGGAAACCGTGCGAAACCCCCTCTCGTCGGGCCTGATAACTTATAAAAATGTCTAGCGTGAAGTAACTAGGCGTTACACTATTCTATCTTTTTATCGGCAAATTTTTAGTAATAGCTCTACTTTTTATTGTTTTAATTCACTTATTGTGTAGGCAATAGTAGTTCTAGCGTTTTCTTTCTGAATTAAATGCCAATAAGATGTTCCTACATTTGCAGGGAGGAACCGTTTTTCTTCTGATGATCGCAGTACGAGACGTGGGGGACCCACTAAAGTATTTGGCTGTCAAGAATGCACATTCAAAACCAACAGGACACATATTTTGCTACGACACATGGTTAGACATAAAGATGCGGCAGAGGTAGAGAAAAGAAAAATTAAATGTGATAAATGTGCATACGAAACGGATTTTAATTCGTCCCTACGGAACCATAATCTGATTCACAAGGATAAATCGGAGGTAAAGATGCACAAGTGCGTGAATTGTGAATACGAGACCAGACGTAAGGGTGATATGAAGCGGCATATTATGATAAAGCACCATGATCCCGAAGCGGAGAGAAAATTTAAATGTGACAAATGTTCATATGAAACGGATTTTAGTTCGGACCTATGCAAACACAATCTGATTCACAAGGATAAATCGGAAGTGAGGATGTACAAGTGCGAGAATTGTGAATACGAGAGCAGGCATAAGGGTTGTATGAAGCAGCACATGGTGAAGCACCGTGATCCCAAAGCTGAGAGAAAATTTAAATGTGATAAATGTTCATACGAAACGGATTTTAATTCGAACCTGCGCAGACACAATCTGATACATATGAATAAATCGGAGGTGAAGATGCACAAGTGTGAGAATTGCGAATATCAAACCACGTATAAGGGTGATATGAAGCAGCATATGGTGAAGCACCATGATCCCAAAGCGGAGAGAAAATTTAAATGTGATAAATGTTCATATGAAGCGGATTCTAAATCGTACCTACGCAGGCACAATCTGATACACAAGCATAAATCGGAGGTAAAGATGCACAAGTGTGAGAAATGTGAATACGAGACCAAGCGTCAGCGTTGTATGAAGCAGCACATGGTGAAGCACCGTGATCCCAAAGCTGAGAGAAAATTTAAATGTGATAAATGTTCATACGAAACGGATTTTAATTCGAACCTACGCAGACACAATCTGATACACAAGCATAAATCGGAGGTGAAGATGCACAAGTGCGAGAAATGTGAATACGAGACCAGGCATCAGGGTAATATGACGCAGCACATGGTGAAGCACTATGATCCCAAAGCGAAGAGAAAATTTAACACGTCACCTCGTATTAACCAGTGATCTTTTCTATTACATGTTGTTTAATTTGTATGGACGTATTCTTTTTTACCACTATATAAATGTTTTTTACCACTATATAAATTATTAATATTATTGTTATTACATTAATTATTATTATTAAATTAATTTTTTTTTACATATTAATTATTCATAGTTCTATGTATTATTTATGCGAAAAAATTTTCCTGAGTCGTTTAAAATAGCCGTCATTACACCAATAAATAAGTCAAGCGATAAAGAGGACCTTTATCATGTCTATCGAAAGTATATGAAAAAATTCTAAAACAGGTTAACTGACTATTTAAACAAATACAACATATCAGACAAACAATACGGTTTCCGGGAGGCTAGATCAACACAAGACGCAATTGCCAACTTAACATTGAATATATGTAACTCTTTGGATAAGTCCAAAAAATCCCTTTGCGCCTTTGTTGATCTAGCAAAAACTTTCGATAGATAAAAGCTAAATGACGTGGGAATTCGGGGACCAATAAATCCATTACTAGAAAGTTATTTATCAAGCAGACCTCATTGCGTATGAATCGGTAATACCTATAGTACTTACCTTTTTACTAAATATGGCGTGCCACAAGGGACAGTATTGGGTCCGTTACTTTTCATAGTATATGTGACCACTATTCAACACATCCATTGCTGCATCAGGTGATTAGTTTTGCCGATAACACCGCTATCCTCTTCGAGGACGACAACTGGGAAAATCTAAAAAATAAAGTAGAGACGGAAATGCCGAATGTTTTAAACTTTTTTAATAACGAATTACTTACAGTAAATTACAACAAAATATTTTACTTACCTTTTGCTTGCATGGCTAAAGGTCTTCTCAAATTTGACCTCTTGTTAAAAGACGGTACAACGGTGTAATGCTGACCGCGTCGGGTCGGCAGATAATGTATATAGGACTACTCAAGAGTCCGTGGGACTACATTCGAATGAAAACACACCAGCAACAGTCAACAATGTTTCTTCGGAAATTTCTACGAGGATTAGATCTTCTTACAATAAGTCGGATGAACGATTAACACATGATTGGTCAATATGTACACATCAACAATAGTTGCATTAAGTCAGCCTTGTTCTAATGAATGTCTTGGTCGGCATTTTGGTGAATAAGTTTATACGCGTGAACTAGTTTACTTTAGAATAATAACAAATAATAAATATGATATCGAGAACACGTGTGGCCGTTACGGCACTACAATGGGAATAAAAATAAATGCTGGAAAGACCATTAAATATCTTGGCGTAGTTATTGACTAACATATGAAATAGAGTGAACATATATCTGCCTTGGTTAAAAAAATCCGATGCCTCAATCCGAAATTTAAATTATTGAAATTAATACTAGGCAAAAGCCAATTAAAAATGCTTTATTATGCACTGGTTCAGTCACATATAAGCTATGGCGTTATCGCTTGGGGAAATGCTACAAGCTGCTATATAAAACGTCTAGAAACAGTTCAAAATGAATATTAAAAATAATTTTCGGTAGAGTGATAACTTACCCATCTGAGAGGTTATAGAAAGAAAGCAGTATACTAGATCCTAGACAGCTACTTTGTCAAATTCTATTGATTTATTGCTACAGAAATAAAATCAATAAGGAAGCGATTGACCACCTAGGTATAAAAATGACTTATTAAAAGTTTCAGTAATTCACAAAATGATTGGTCAACGTACACTAGATTATCTAGCCATTACAATTTTTAACAATCTTCCTAATGGAATTGTAAGTATTAACAGTCTGAAATTATTTAAGAAAAAATTAAATTATGGATTCTTGATCAAAGAAGAATCGACATCCATCAGGTGGTAGACAGGAAAAACTGTTATATATATAAAATACTGTAAATCTTAATTTATATTACTGACATCAAAAAATACAAATTAGCAAATTGTAAAAATGTCTATTTATTTAATCATAATATAGTGTCTTTATATCATGACGTTTAAACTATGTGTAACTTATATTATATAGGAATTGTGTTTTTATCAGATATATATATATATATATATATATATATATATATATATATATATATATATATATATATATATATATATATATATATATATATATATATATATATATATATATATATATATATATATATATATATATATATATATATATATATATATATATATATATATATATATAAATATATATATATATATATATATATATATATATATATATATATATATATATATATATATATATATATATATATATATATATATATATATATATATATATATATATATATATATATATATATATATATATATATATATATATATATATATTGTATAGTATTGTTTTATGATTGTTGTATGCACGTATAAAATCAAGAACATTTTATTATTATTATTTATTTTTTTTTGTGCGATGATTGAGAGCAATGATTGTCGCATACCTCCGAGAGAGCCAATAATAAGAACCACAATTTTAACAGAATAACCCGGGTACAGCCTGCGGAGTTCAGAGAGTAAATCTCGATATTTTGTCCGTTTCTCCTCCTCATTCAAGACGATGTTCTTTTCGGCCGGAGCCGAAAACTCAATAACGAACATCGTCTTGAGTTGGTGGTCGAGGAGGACTATGTCAGGCTTGTTGGCTTGTATCCGCCTGACGGTGGGGAATGAATAGTTCCAGTATAACCGGGATCTCTCATTCCCCACAACGGACTCAATATCCCCCGGAGCATAGGGCAACACCGGCGTCTGATCTACGGAATACGGCACTCGTAATGCCGCGTTATGTCGATGGATATAGTCAGAGACCCCATATGCTGGACAAGCTGACAGCAAATGCATAATGGTCTCTGAGGCCCGACGACATGCTCTGCAGCTGACGTCAGGCACTTCTAGACTCATCACGCGGCTTCGGTAGACCAGGGTGTTTAATACACCATCTTGGCAAGCTAATATAAAACCTTCGGTCTCTGATTATTATTATTATTATTATTATTGCAATGCAGGGTGACCACGGGTGGTCACGTTGTACCAGAAACAAAATTTCTTAGTGTCCGCCGGTGGTCACTTTGTCCCGTCACTGAATAAGAATCAAAATGCACACGGGGCGCTCAACGTGTTGAACGTTGCACAATCTTATGCATAGAGATAAATCGGAGGAAGCGAGCACAATCTTATGCATAGAGACAAATCGGAGGTGGTGAAGCGCAAATGTGATAATTGTGGACACGCGACCAAGCATAGGGAGTAGTTTAATCGGGAGTGGAAACTTCTAATTTTCGAATTTCCGTCCGCCTGTATCACCACAAACATTTTTCATTTGCATGTACTCTGGCGGCCATTTTAAAGTGCACGACTCTTATATCAGATTTCGTTATATTTGATCTTTGTAAAACTGACTTTGAAAGTTGAGGTTCATGTGACATTCACAATTGTCTGATTATTACTTATCAAAATTAAAAAGTGTATCATTATCTTATCAAAAAAATTCCAAATTAACAAAGAACGTCCCAAAAATGTTCATAATAAACTAAATTATAAAAATTAAGTAACTTAAAACTACAAAACTCCAACGCGAGTAGGTCTGTATAAAATTAATATTTCGTCCAGGCGCCATTTGAGTCTATTACACCTTGCAATCGACGTCTCATTAATGAAACAAGTGTCCTTGTGTAATCTACGTTGATATTGTCCCAGGCATTGTCAAAGGGATTCGTTCAAAGATGGTCTAGGAAGAGGTCGTCTTGCTCCACAGTGCTTATTTTACGACGCCCTCCGCCGTGGACGTAGCGAACGTTTCCTACTGCATTCCATTTTTGTTTGAGTTTGAATATATAACTCTCACTCACATTTAGCTCATCTGCAACTGTCTGTAATGACCAATCATTTTCAAGCAATGTAACAGCTCGCATTTTTTCAGGTTCAGTTAACCGCGGCATTTTAAAACTAGAAAATTAATAAAGTGGTTTGTAAATTATGGAGTTAATTACTGACATTTGTTTGAAGTTCGTGCACTTTCAAACGGCCGCCAACGTACTACAGAAGCTCCTACATTTTTACAAAAAATGCACATACACTCCTTTTTGGCTTTAAATTTTATCGTTGATTCCAGTTCACTCTCAGAACTCGCGGTATATATTGTGGAAGAGTTAACCACCATTTTTGTTTGACAACTGACTAAGGAAATAAGCCAACAAATCTTTACTCTATTAAACTTACGTTTCTGTTTGCCTCTTGAAATGTTTATAGAAGTATCACGTTCCTAAGATTGTAACCTCTTCTTATTTCTGAGGTTGGCACGGCAGTCAACATTCGGTAGAGCTATGGGCCCTGTATAGTGGAGATATTTTACATAGCAAGTTACGCCAGGGTGCCAGCCGATCTTGTCGATGGAGAGGGAGGTACAAGACACAAAATCACAATAAAAAATTCCACAATAGGATAAGTTAATGAATGTTATAAATAGAATAAAAACTAATCTATATTGTCTTTTTCTGAATACATTGAGCAACATCTGGAGAAGAGGAGTCAAGTGGATGTCATCTATACAGACTTTGCTAAAGCATTCGATAAGGTTGACTATGATATATTGTTACATAAATTATTCTCATTTGATTTCAGTAAACATTTAATAAAATATTTTAGTTCTTATTTACAGCTAAGGAAACAAATCGTGAATTACAGAGGTACAGAATCATTTGAGTATGATGTGGAATCTGGGGTACCACAAGGTTCCAACTTGGGTCCTCTTCTCTTCGTGTTGTTCATTAATGATCTGCCAGATAATATAACTTCCAAATGTCTACTCTACGCAGATGATTTTAAATTATATAGGGCGGTAAATAGTGGCAATGATGGAGTAACTCTACAAAAAGATTTAGATACTATATATATTTGTTCACAAAAAAATAAGTTGTATTTCAATTATATATATAAAATATGGATATAAAAAATGGATATATTTCATATCAGTTACACGATGAATGACATGCCGTTAAAACGATTAACGCAACATAAAGATTTAGGTGTTATATTTCAAGAAAACTTTTATTTTACCAAACATATAGACACTATAGCATCGGGTTCGTACAAAATGCTTGGTTTTATTAAACGCATTACTAGTAGTTTCAACAACATAGATGCTATTAAAAATTTGTACAATACTCTGATACGGCCGAAATTAGAATTTGCAGCAGTGCTTTGGGACCCGCACACTAAAAAACAAAAGAAGATTATCGAAAGGATTCAAAATATTTTTTTAAATTATATTTTTCACAAAAAAACACAAACGCTCTTCAGATTTTGTACATTATGAACCGATTAGACTGGAATTAGAAATAAAAAAGTTAGAATATAGGAGAAAATGTATAACTAACGTCTTTGTATAAATTGATTAATAATAAAATGAACTGCGCATATCTGTTATCACGTGTAAACTACAGAGTAACTCAGTTAAATACAAGACCCAGGAATATTAGTTTCTTTGATAAAAACAGTAAATCTAGACTTGACAGAATATGTTCACTTTTTAATGGAAAAATGGATAACACTAATAGTGATGTATTTAATATGACGTTAAAACAATTTAAGTATAATCTTAGGACTATAGATATTTCCGATTAGGTCCATTCTTTATTAATTGTTATTATGACGAAATAAATCATCAATCAATATATTTCAATATTGCAAATATTTTACTTTTTACTTTAATTTCCATTATTACTATTTGTTTTTGCTTTTTCTATCTTAAACGTTTAACCTACATAAAGTAACTAGTAACTACTCTCAGTATTATTATTTTGTTTTGTTTTGTTTGTTTTAGTTGTAGCAATATTATCAGTGTCATCAGTAATAGTAATTTTTTTGTAGTATGTAGAAACATGTAATTAGGTTATGAATATACCTGTTTTGTTTCTTAAATAAATAAATAAATAGGTATATATATATATTATGTATTCCAAAGTTTATCAAAACAACTAAAATTAGCGCGGCGCGATAACACAAATAACCTCATGCTTGCTTCAATAAAATACAGGCAAAAAAGGAAGACACTGCGCAGCAATTATATCAACAGGTAGGCTCAAATATGGCACTGGGCACTCGAGTATATCAGACACCAGAAAAATAAAGGCTTCGTACACGGTACAAAAATCGCTATAGTATAGGCAGGACTTCGTCAGTGAATGAAAACAAACATTTAGTTTAGATGTTACAAACCGAAATATCAATACTGAACACTCTATGAACGTTACTTAACATTGTAGTTTAGCGATTTGGAGAGGAAGGTGCTTAATAGAACCCTGAACGTTGAAGTGCCCAGAGAATTTGCCGAAAATGCGTGTTTTAAACCTCTGAACTTTCTTGAAAATCTAAAATTTAATCTATTTAAAATCGACCGCTGCCGCAAAATGATGTCAGCCCAGCATTGCGGTCTTCGTCACGAACTGGTTCTGAATTGTCTATGAATCGAAGCAGATAAGTTATCCTCCCTGTCTATACTCCTTGGTCTCTGTAGCGGCTTACGGTTTCATGTAGACGTGCATGCATGCATTGTGCCAAGCAGCTAGAAACAAATCACATACTACATAGTGCACTGTGTCGTGGCAAATCACATTTTTACAGGTTAGGTTTTGTTGACAAATATAATATTATAATATTACTTTTATAGCTATAAGCATAGCTCAAGATAGGTTTCTAAACC
Source organism: Tetropium fuscum (assembly GCA_964058915.1). Lineage (NCBI taxonomy): Eukaryota > Metazoa > Arthropoda > Insecta > Coleoptera > Cerambycidae > Tetropium > Tetropium fuscum. The sequence goes on from CAXKVY010014174.1 coordinate 9,925, forward strand.
CAGCGATTGTAAGCAGAGTATCACTAATTCTAATATAAATTTATAAAAACGTATGAACATTATATAACCTAATAGTCAAAATGCTGTTCCTTTGATGAGCTGTACAACGTTTGAAGCACGAGATCTTCATACACATGAAAGGATACGGTAAGCGGGTTAGTTGTACATGAATAGTGCGTTTAACTGTTTATTTTTAGTCCGATTGTATGAGGTCTTTTGTTCCTGTTTGAAGTCATGTTAGAAAATGAATATTGTTACCTAGATACACGTGGTTTCAATGAATTTTCCACTCAGTACATGAATTAATTTATCATTACCATTGCTTATGGTAAATCTCGGGTAAATCTTAATAAATTTCTACTAAGAAACAAATCTATGTTCATTTGCTTTTCATATTTCATGTACTTGTCTCTTTCATTGTTTTACTTTAGCATACTTGCATAAATATGGCACTTTTTTCACAAAAGCTCGTTTATCTATTACACTCAATAAATCAATTTGGCACTTAGCGCCGCTTTAAAATACAATTCCTTTTCTTTACACTAGGGTTTAAATATTATCCAAGAAGCCTCAATTTCTAGACCGTGTCTATGCCGGTTGGCAGGCCAACAATCAGAAAGTTTGTGACACATGGCGGCTCACGGTACTCTCATGGATAATGAAGATGGGGGTTATAGATATCTTCTTGAAGAAATGCTTAAATTTGAGGGCGATGATGAACCTGACAAACCGATTGTGAATAACGAGTGTCCAGATGTTGAAAATTTTATTACTGAATTTAAAATTGGAAAGACTGATGACATTGCTACTGTTAAATGTGAAGACATTCATATCAAGGATGAAGTAGACACTGAGTGAGTATTGGAATGTCGTTTAATGTTTGGAAAAGTTAAAGGCAATGATTTATAGAAATTGTTTTATTTTTAAATTGTTAAATGGATTGTTTTAGTACCTATTATACAAGCTTAACTTAGACTTGGGTCATTTAAGACCCCAATGGGCAGATTGTGGCCATTAAACGCATCTAAAAGTGCATAATTTGCTTGTGTTTAAATTTTTTTAAATAATAATTTTTCTAAAATTAATAAAGTATTGTCCTAATTTTATATAGGGGGTTTTTAAGGTCACTGCTTACAGATTTGAAAAGAAAATCGGAAAATTCAAAATGGCTGACTGGTAATGGCGCGAAATTCAATCTTAAGAGTATTTTTTTTTCCTTTTTTTTTTCACATAAAATATATATACAAAATAAATGAAAACACTAGTACATCTTTCTTTTTACTAAATTTCTTTATTTTGCGTTTCCCCTTATTCCCTTTCTCTATCTTATTTTTTAACGCGCTGTCATTTAATAAAAAAACTGTTAGAATAATGCTTTGGTAATATACAAAAATACAAATATAAAACGCACAAATTAACACTCCGTAGTTACTACAAAAAGTTCATACAACATTGAACATTAAACAAACACAAAATAAACAAAAACACAAAAACAGTAAACATTAAACATGAAACAAACACAAAAGAAACAAACATTAAACACTAAACACAACACTATGCACGAAACACAAAACACAAAAAACTAAACACAAAAACACTAAACACAACACACTAGACACAATACACTAAACACTAAACAAGACACTAAACACAATACACTAGACACTAAACACAATACACTATACACTAAACACAACACACTAGACACTGGACACAATACGCCAAACACAAAACAAAACACTAAACACAATACACTAAACACTAGACACAAAACAATAGACACTAGACATTTAACACAAAACACTAAACACTACACACTAGACACAAGATACTAACCCTTAACAAGACACTAGATACTAGACACTAATCACAAAACACTAGACCCAAGACACTAGACACATAACACTAAACACTAGACAGAAGACACTGAACACGAAAGACACTAACCACTACACACCAGACACTAAACACCAAACAAGACACAAGAGACTAGACACTAAACACCAAACAAGACACAAGACACTAAACACCAAACAAGACACTAAACACAAAAGACGCTAACTTCACTACACACTAAACACCAAACAAGACACAAAACACTAGACACTAACCACAAAACACTAGACACAAGACACTAAACACAAAGCACTAGACACAAAACACTAGACACAAAACACTAAACACAAAACACTAGGCACAAAACCCTACACACTAGACACTAGACACTACACACTAGACACTAGACACAAGACACTAAACACAACACAAGACACTAAACACAAAACACTACACATTGGACACTAGACACAAGACACTACACACTAAACACTACACACTAGACACCAGACACTAGACACAAAACACTAAACACTACACACAAGACACAGAACACTAAACACCACACAAGACACTAAACACAATACACAAAACACTACACACTAGACACAAGACACTAGACACGACACTAACCACTAAACACAATACACTAAACACTAGACACAAAACACTAGACACTAGACATTTAACACAAAACACTACACACTAGACACAAGATACTAACACTTAACAAGACACTAGATACTAGACACTAAACACAAAACACTAGACACAAGACACTAGACACATAACACTAAACACTAGACAGAAGACACTAAACACGAAACACAACTAACCACTACACACTAGACACTAAACACCAAACAAGACACAAGAGACTAGACACTAAACACCAAACAAGACACAAGACACTAAACACCAAACAAGACACAAGACACTAAACACAAAAGACGCTAACTACACTACACACTAAACACCAAACAAGACTAAACACTAGACACTAAGCACTAAACAGCAAACAAGACACAAAACACTAGACACTAAACACAAAACACTAGACACAAGACACTTTAGTGTCTTGTGTCTTGTTTACAAGACACTAAACACAAAGCACTAGACACAAAACACTAGACACAAGAAACTAGACACAAAACACTAGACACAAGAAACTAGACACAAAACACTACACACTAGACACCAGACACTAGACACAAGACACTAAACACAAAACACTACACACTGGACACTAGACACTAGACACAAGACACTAAACACTAAACACTACACACTAGACACCAGACACTAGACACAAAACACTAAACACTAGACACAAGACACAGAACACTAAACACCACACAAGACACTAAACACAATACACAAAACACTACACACTAGACACAAGACACTAGACACGACACTAACCACTAAACACAATACACTAGACACTACACACTAAACACCAAACACTAACCACTATACACTAAACACTAAACCCTAACGCTAAACGCAAAACACAACACACAAAACACTACACACTCGACACTACACACTTGACACTCGACACAGGACACTGGACAGGGAACAGGAAACATGAAGATATAAAAATATAAATATATATATAAATATGAAAATATGCCGTAATATATAAAATGCCGTCGTGATAAATATAATAATTTCTATCTAAAGCGACTTGTTCGTCGGACGTACGACGTAGGGGCTACCAGAATTTGTGTGACCATTGTGGTATAAATCTTGGTCGGTACGACGCGACGTCGCGCGGATGTCGGGTACCGACTTATATTACCGACGTCGGGTCGGCGTCGGCCCGACCAATCTGTGCTTTTTTTTCCACGTTCCTACCATGACATCTCCCTGCTTTAAAATATTCCCTAGCTCCCTAATTACCTCAAGTCTCGTGCCGGCTTCGGCCCGAAGCCGAAATGTCGAATTCCCTGCCCGCTGGTACCTACCCCCAAAAGTGCCGAATTCATTTTCGACCCCTGGCAACAGCTTTCAGGCTACCATCGCGTGATATACTTTCGTAGCTCTATCTGCCTCATTAGCAACCTTGGCATATTTTCCCATGAAAATTTGTTTGTAAACAAACCGACGCCCGCTCAATCTTATCTGCTTGATATTTCGTCTGTCTTCCTAACGCTTTATCGAATCACAACTAAACTAATAAACTAAAGGCGTCCCTTAACTCCCTCGGATGTTTCGCTATTCTTACTTTTAATTGGACCCCCAAAAGTGCCGAATTCATTTTCGACCCCTGGCAACAGCTTTCAGGCTACCATCGCGTGATATACTTTCGTAGCTCTATCTGCCTCATTAGCAACCTTGGCATATTTTCCCATGAAAATTTGTTTGTTAACAAACCGACGCCCCCTCAATCTTATCTGCTTGATATTTCGTCTGTCTTCCTAACGCTTTATCGAATCACAACTAAACTAATATACTAAAGGCGTCCCTTAACTCCCTCGGATGTTTCGCTATTCTTACTTTTAATTGGCAATTATTACAATATATACTTCAGAAACATGTTTTTTTTATTTTGCAACTCGAATAAAAAATTTGAGTGTCATTTGTAAAAATAAACGAACGAACGTTTCCACGTAAAAATACGTGTGCTTTTGTCGGATTGCATTCTTTTACAGGAAATGAATTAACACGTAAACATTTTCCAGGCAAAGTTCCAGTGAGTCGACGAAATTCGAGTGCCGATACTGCGTTTTCAAAGGGAGGATTTTTCAGTGCAAGGCTCATTTAAATCGACATATCTCGGCGATTCATGGAAAACAGTATGTATATGAAAGAAGTTTGAGTGGGCAGGGAAAGTTGCCCGAAGAAAAAATTTGCCCATACAAGTGTCCCGGCTGTAGAAAGGAATTTACTCGAAAAACGGCATTAGACCTTCATCTGCTGAAAAAGCACAATCTCCAGCACTTGGTCACCAGCAGAATTTATGGATGCAACTTTTGCGCGTATAAATCCACCATACTGACCAATATGAAAAGGCACGGAACGGTCAAACATGGTATCAAGAGAGAGAATAAATTTCAGTGCCATAAATGCAGTTATTTTGCTTTGGAAAAACAAAATTTACTGAAACATTTAGCGTTTCATTCGAATTTGAAGCAGCACCAGTGCCCTGCATGTCAGAAAGGATTCTTTGAGAAGCAAGATTTAGACGCTCACATAGTGACTAAACATAAGAAAAATTCGGTCTTGCTAAAGAACATTACGAGAAAAATTCATGATTGTACATTGTGCGATTATAAATCTACCAAGTTATACGATTTCAGCCGACACATGAAACGCAAACACAAGCAATAAGACCCCTTAAATAGTTAAATATCTGCTTCATAGTTTTTACCTGTGTCATTTTTCAAGTGAAATTCCTTATTGTGCACTAGTGGAAAAATTGGATAAGGCAGCATTACAAATTATGATTTAAAAAATTTCGAAATAAATTTGCATTAAAAAATAAAAAAGTTGATTTCAAAAATTTGAAAAAAAATTCATTTAAAAAGTTTTGAAAAAAATTTCAAAATTGTGAAAAATGTGTGAAAAAAATTAATTCAAAAATTTGGATTCAATTTCAATTTTGAAATAAATAAGACGAAATATTTATAACAATTGATATCATGCACCCCACGCCTTTTTACAATAAAATATTTTTTTATGTCAATCACTATTTCTTTGTCAATATACAGGGTACATCACGGTGAGTGGCCTATTAGAAGTTTCTGGGAAACCACATATATTTTGGAACTGAAAATTTGCACACAGGGGTTTTCAGGGGTGCTCTATTCAATGAAAATATTGCCGTGTATGTGCCACTTCCGGTTATACCGGAAGTCGACAACAACTTCCTTATTTTAAATGGCATGCTATATTTTTTATGCCAGATTCGAATTCTACTCGTTATTTTAAGGTTACTTTCAATACTATTCCCTATCCCTAAAACCAATAGTTTTTGAGATATTTCGATTTTAATAACATCTTATGCGAAAACAACCCGTACGTTAGAAATTAATAACTTTCGCTATGGTGACTTTCAAGAACCAATTTTTGTTCCACATACTAAAAAGACATGGAGCTTATGTATGTATAAACTACAAATGCTCCAAAATACACAGAGTGTCCATTAACTGATGTCAAACTTTGACTACTTCGACCTTCAATAAGTGTCTTATTTTAAATGGGACATACTGTATTTTATAATCCAATTCACTTCCTTTTTTGATTACCTTTCACCCCATACGTAGTTTGCTATAGCTAAATTGGACGGTTCTTGAGTTATTTAGAGATATTTAAAAATATTGTTGAATTAACAATTAATTAACATCGAGTGCAGTGTGCCATGGAAAACAATTATAGTTATGTTATGTCTATTAAATTATGTCATACACTACAGTGTAAATAGAAGCACGTGGATATGCTTCAAAACAAGCCTGGACAGTTATTTCGTTATTTTCATTTCCAGAGACTGGGCTAAGATTAATTTTGGTTGCTTTAAAGGAACCAAATTCTAGGAAATTATTGTAAATTCTTCTAAGCTTCTTTACGTTCATTGGTGGCAGATTAGGATTTAATTTGTTAAACCTTCTGCACGTTCTGCTACATTCTCCATGGATAAAAAATAAGTTGAAATAATCTGCATTGGAGTAAAGATTTTGCATATTAACTGACCACTAATAACAATAAGATGTTGACACTTTACAGAATAATTTAGAATGACAAGACGAATATAATTTTTGGTTTTCCATGGCACACTGCACTCGATATTAATTTTTATTCTACAATATTTTTAAATATCTCTAAATAACTCAAGAACCGTCCAATTTAGCTATGGCAAACTACGTATGGGGCGAAAGGTAATCAAAAAAGGAAGCGAATTGAATTATAAAATACAGTATGTCCCATTTAAAATAAGACACTTATTGAAGGTCGAAGTAGTCAAAGTTTGACATCAGTTATTGGACACCCTGTGTATAATGGAGCATTTGTAGTTTATACATACATAAGCTCCATGTCTTTTTAGTATGTGGAACAAACATTGGTTCTTGAAAGTTACCATAGCGAAAGTTACTAATTTCTAATGTACGGGTTGTTTTCGCATAAGATTTTATTGAAATCGAAATATCTGAAAAACTATTGCTTTTAGGGATAGGAAATATTATTAAAAGTTACCTTAAAATAACGAGTAGAATTCGAATCTGGCGTTAAAAATATAGCATGCCATTTAAAATAAGGAAGTTGTTGTCGACTTCCGGTATAACCGGAAGTGGCACATACACGGCAATATTTTCGTTGAATAGAGCA
>CAXKVY010014175.1:0-18286 GCA_964058915.1 Tetropium fuscum
CCTCTTGCAGCGCAAATCGTTGTTGTTGTTAGCAACCAGGACGGAGCCCCGCTCAGGAGCCGGTGCTAGGGGCCGCTTACTCGTTATAACCGATTTCTGCACGGGCTGGGAAACGATTACACAGTTTGCTTGAGGCGCCGAATGCTGAATAACGTTATACATCTTATTCTGGTGGCCCAAAGTCATGGTAAGCGCCATGGGTAAACACAAGAAACTAAAAGTCAAATTAAGAACGCGTGTAGTTAAGGCACTGGACTCGAGAGGTCGTGGTACACGAAAGCTTCGGATGCAACCGACAGAATAAGTTCTTCCGTTGCCCACGTACGGTTTTCTATCGTCAAGGCTCCGTCCCCCACCGTATCGGAGGGTGCGCGCGCTAGTTTGGGGGTTGTACGCGTGCCACAGGACGTGCAACGCATGGCCAAAGATGCCGAAAGTCTCCGAAAAGTTCGTCTGAATTCCTGATCCTATTCTTATCGCAGCGGTCCGCGGAAGAGATCCTCGCCGAGTGGCATTCTCGAGCGCAAGATCACCCGAGGATGCTGGGAGATCTCGCACTGTCTGGAACACTAGTAACAAACCATGCAAGTTGTTTGAAGCAAATAACAATATTATGCAGACATTATGTCCAAAATTGTATATTTCTATTTAGTTTAGGATATACTAGCACCAGATAATACATAATTAGTGATAATATTACTATAAATTAATTCGAAATTGTTATTTAATAGACTTAAACTATAAATTACACAATATGATTTTATGTTTAAAACTAATTTAAAGGTGAATTAAGCTTTTGCAGTTTTCCGTGGCTAACATCTTACGCTTGTAAATTAATTAAATGAAACATAATTATAAAAGATATGAAGAAATAAAACAAAATTTCTGCTAAATACCTGAACAAATATAAACAAATAGTTTAATGTACAGTTTCATGAGACGTTATAGCACATTGATATAGAAATGATACAAAATGGTCAATAGGCGTAAAAAAATATATCGATGGTTTTTTGAAGCAACAGAACCGGACATAAAATTGAGAAATGATGGATAATGTTTTATCATCCCTCTGTGTAGAAAAAAAACTCATTCAAGATCACTTAGGTGTTTTGAATGAATAACGTCTGATGTTCCATTTTAAATAATATATTTTAGTAAAACATAATATACAGAGTGGCATTAGCAGTCTATACTCATCCGTCATGTGGACGAGTAATCCCCAAAAACAATTAAATTCCTGCGTATTCGTTAGCGAAAGTTATTATCTAATGAAAAGTTATTATCAAGTTCAAAAAATCTCTACAAGTTCTTGAAAATTATTTCACTGAATGCCCCGTGAGATGACACCATCACAAAACGGTCATGTTGATAAACGAACTTGAGAATAATTTCCATTTATGTCCAAGAATAGTTACCTATTTATTCTTGAACAGCTAAGATATACCAGATAGTTTCAGCAAGAAGGTGCTCCTGTTCAGGCCATCGCACCATATTTAAACAGTTTCGAGGCCAGAAACGTCGCCTGATATTACACCCTTTGATTTTACTCTGGAGTTGCCTAAAGGAGAAGCTTTAACAAGGGGGGGGGGGTACGAGACTCACTTGTCAATGAGAAGCGGTTGTTCGTAATAAATGTTCTAATTTTTTTAAAGAAGTGCTGTCATAGTGTCCCCAAGATAATGGTAGATAGTTTCACTATTTCAATAAATTCAAAGTTGTCTTCTTTTTCTCATTATTTTTTTGTTAGTTTGTTCCACTATATCTTCGTTGTTAGTTGATTTATCTAAATATTTCGTATGGACGTAATTGCATTTTTTTAACAATAATCGAAAATGATCAAATATAATATATTCAATTATGAGGTAGGTTAGCTTAACAAAACAGATTTCGGTACTGACGCGGTATCTTACTCTTTATTGGCCGTACCTGCGATACAAAAGGCAAACAATTAGCATCGCTACGATAACGAATTGTGTCAAGTGGCGCTAAAATTGAATTAATATTATTTTTGAAATAACTAACAATTATCATGTGGGCGCTAAACAAGCTTAAAGGGGATATATTGACGGTTTCACCAAATGTAAAGTTGATTGTGAATATTTTTATGATATAAATAGCCTGGGGATTTTAATAAAGTTTATTTCAGATTCTACCTGAGCAGCAACCCTTAAGAGTCAGCATGTTTTAGCCTAGAGGGCGTCCTACGTACGGTCTCTGCATCAGAATGGGACCATGTATAACTTCCAGTGGCGGCATAATTTTACTACCTACAAGCGAAATATTGTTACATTTTAAATATACTCAGACTTACGTATAAAAAACTTCAAGATAATTTACGCTGAGCATGTGAATTATGATGCTAAGATTCTAATGCACACCACAAGGTTGTTATAGTTCCTACATAATTCGACTTTATTCTGAAAGCAGGGCCAATTTGCGGTAATAAAGCCAAAGAAAGGCGCCGATTCATTACGGTATGAATTCTAATGTAGTTAATAGATCATTAGTTCTGAGAACGCACTTAATATAAGCTGGAGATCTAACAAAATTTAGCGATGTAATAACGCGTTAGATAATTTTCCTGAAAAAATTAATATGGTATAATTATAACTTTTGATCTACAATCTTTAAATTACATTTTAAAAGGACTGGTGTTATCTATGGGAAAATATACTGCGAGAAATTGGCTAGGTTTTGGTCCATATATGAGACAGAAAAAACCGGTTGTGCTCGGGTCCGCATCCATCTTATAGGATTCGGAGTCTATGTTGATATATATATATATATATATATATATATATATATATATATATATATATATATATATATATGTATATATATATATATATATATATATATATATATATATATATATATATATATATATATATATATATATATATATATATATATACTATTTATTTAACTCAAGGTAAATAAATAGATCTTTGAAAATTGAACATGGAGATTGAAAATCAACATGTACCTACATAAATGGTCCATATATGAGACAGAAAAAACCGGTTGTGCTCGGGTCCGCATCCATCTTATAGGATTCGGAGTCTATGTTTATATATATATATATATATATATATATATATATATATATATATATATATATATATATATATATATATATATATATATATATACATATATATATATATATATATATATATATATATATATATATATATATATATATATATATATATATATATATATATATATATATATATATATGTATATATATATATATATATATATATATATATATATATATATATATATATATATATATATATATATATATATATATATATATATATATATATATATATATATATATATATATATATATATACTATTTATTTAACTCAAGGTAAATAAATAGATCTTTGAAAATTGAACATGGAGATTGAAAATCAACATGTACCTACATAAATGAACATGTACAGTAAATTCTGTTGTAGTGTTGTGTGCCAACAATACTGACATGCCAACTGTGAACAGTTTAATTTTTTTGAACTGGTGGATATTTTTTCTACACACTTTAAAAAAATAATTTCACACACGATATTTGGGACAAAAATATTAAACCAGACCAAGGGAGAAGGATATAGGTACAATATATTTATATAATACACATATAATAACATATTAGAAGTTAAATAACCCTAGTACCATGAAATATTTAAGTAATATTGATTTTATATTTTTTTATTCTTAAATAAATATAAAATTAAATATTTGCTAGGTAAATGTGATATTTATTAAATATTACAAAATAAATATTTCTTATATAATATTAAAATATGTATATATTATATAAATATATTTATATATATATATATATATATATATATATATATATATATATATATATATATATATATATATATATATATATATATAATATACATTAGTTCTTAATATTTAATACGTATATACCAGTAAAACTGCATATGTGTTTTTCATCGATTTAACGAATATAAAAGGGAGGAGCTTGAAAGCATCCTAGCCCAGAGGAGGAAAATTGCAGTTAATATACCAACAAGAACAGGAAACAAACCTCCACAGTGATTATCAAGTGATAGCAGATTGAAAACTACAGCCCAGCAGCAAGTAAGAAAAATTTGAGAGTAGATAAATCCCAAGGCGCAGAACAGATACCACCGAAGGCAGTGAGCATTCCAGAGGCAGTGCAGCGATATTCCGCTAGATGACACCACCACCTGATCCCAGCAGCAGTTCACTAGTTCGCGTATAAGTGTAATTTAAAGTGACAAGTTTTGTGGAAGTACAAAAAAAAGTATTTACACATTTTACAACAAGGCAATAAACAATCTGAATTTGCTAATTTTAAGGAATACTGTTTCAGAGGACTTGGTAACATGTAGATTTAAGTTAAGTAGGTTTTTCGCAGGATAGTAATAAGTTTTAAAATTACGTTTCACAATTTTTTGTTTTGCAATTTCAGGGAATTAAATTTAATATACTAAACAATATAACTAATACAACTTTGAGCTTCATAACAATTTAACATATTAATAAAAAAAATGCATACAGTTTAAATCAATGATGATGAGTCGTTAACTTTCATTGTCAACAAACCATTTAAAGAAATTTTATAAAAAAGAACTAATAAGCCTAATTGGACCCCTCTAAGACGAGAGAGTGCTCATGACTCTAGAGTGATTCTTAAATTAGATTAAGAAATTTATGGCCATAGAACTGGCGCCCATTAAAAAAAATAAGAAGGATTCAACAGGGAAGTAGTACGAATAAGTATCAAATAAGCAAATTAAATATTTCTATATATATATATATATATATATATATATATATATATATATATATATATATATATATATATATATATATATATATATATATATATATATATATATATATATATGGGTTAGAATAGCATCATATGTTTGTTCATACAGCCTTTAACTGCATAAATTCGCCATTGAATCAACATTCTACATCATCCAACTCATCTCCCCTGGTAATCCAGTAATTTACTCCGATGTCTTACGCGCAAATGACATTTACAGGGTTAACACATGTAAATGCACCTTAAATACTGCTACGATTTACGTTTATTATTAAAATATGCTAAATAATTACCAGCAGTTATCACTCTCCGGCTGGGTTACGTAGGACCTTCTGGTTATTTTAGTATTCGCGCTCTTCCAAAGTCCAGGACCTATAATCAACGTTTATGCCGAAATTGTTTCTTATTAAAACTGTTTTTTAAGTGACAGATCCGGCACAACGCGGTTGCAATTTATATTTATTAAAGTAGTTCTTTTTGGTAGTAGCGATAGAGATATTAATATAAATGTAAATTTAGTTGTAAATATAGAAACTGAAAGAGGTTCTCTCCTGTTTATGTTTTCAGAAGGTTTTATATGGTCAAAATCAATAGAGACACGCATACTTTTATACAGTAATTACAAAGACAAGGTGAACAGTAACGCCTTCAAAATCAAGTCTAATCTAGAAGCTAAATGAGTGCGTGTGGTTTTCACAACCAGTGGCGTGACTAGAACAATGTTAAATTCAAGATTTAAACCCTGAACAACTCATCATTATAATGGTTTTTTTAAGTGCATTGATTATAAGATATTTTGCAAAATAGAGCCTGAAGATTTGTTAAGTTGTAAAGGATAGTACAAGAAATGGCAAAATGTTATTCTAGTATTTAATATATATTTATATAATGCATAATTATTTTATTTTCCAAAATCAAAAAAATTGTAATTTATTTTTGTTTAGTAGAAATTTCATCCGTTTGGATGGTCCCAGTTTTGTTGATTCTGATGGTCCCAGCGGGATCACAACGGGTTCTTGAGGCAGTAATTATCTCATCAGGTACAGCTTTATTGATGTCCTCCTCGTTGTCTGACTCTATCTCAATTGTCGGGACATTTTGACATGACTTACCGCGACAGAACTTGCAAAGAGTAGAGCATTTAATGCCTACGTTTTGGCATGTGCGCCAATTTTGTTTTAGTTAATTAAAATTTCGATTTTCCAGTTCATGTTCACTTCACTGACGCTTGAACAAAAAGCGACTGTTATTAAGGATACTACGGTACACGTAGACTCGAAATGTTGGGTAGGAACAACATACAATATGACTAGTAGAGATGACAACAAAGTGTCGATATTTCTAAAACATCGATTCTGTTTGTCTTATGTTTAATTTAATAAAGAACTAACTGCATGACATATATCTCGTGATTTTATTTGTAATATGGATTATATAGCTGATTTTGCTGGAAAGAAAAAAATCCAGTTTTTGAAGTCCTATCTCGAAGTAGTATCTCGAAACCTATTGGTCGTACAATACCACACTTACTTTCTAAATGAAGGCATTTTATCGGATTGAAAAAAGCTAAGATTATTTTTTTACGTCGGATCCATTATTTACGAGTTAGATTCAAAAAACTAAAAAAAGTCCAAAAATATCGTTGGTTTTTCTCCCACCACGCAGAGAGCATAAGTGTTTCGAATCTGAAAACTTGATTTTATGCAGCTGAAATGAATCCTAAAAGCATATTAGAAAATCAGAGTTACCGGATTTTTTGCGAACTAGAATGTCTTAAATGACTGGCCTAACAGTGGCTTACGATTTTATTAACTACACTCTATAGGTACCGTCTTTTAATAATTGATTTTAAAAGTTTAATGTCTGAAAAATAGACCCAAGATCTCATAAATCCACAAGGCGATACCGTGTTAATTGAAATATACTCCATTATTCATGAAATAACAGACACTACCTTACCAAACGTGTCTCACTTGTTGAGATGGACGATATCTTGAACTGTATATGCTGTTGGGGAGAACATCGCCATCTAGAACCTGAGGATTTTGCTCTTCTAGTTCTGGATGGCGATACTTTTGATGATCCAGAACTAGAAGAATTTGCTCTTCTTGTACTGGATGGCAATATTTATGATAATGCAGAATCAGAAGAGTTCCATCTTCTAGTTCTGGATTGCGATGTTCTTGATGATCCACAACCACATGAGTTCACTCTTCTTGTTCTGGATGTTGCCGATGATCCAGAAGCAGAAGAGTTTGGCTCATCTGGTTCTGAATGGTGAACACGCCGATAAACTCACTCATCATCAATGTAGTTGTCAAAGTATATTTCAGACTACATTAACATTAATACTTGTTTTTTCAGGACCCCGTAGGTCTTTTCTCCGGTAAGACACTGTCTTGAAACCGGATACCGAAAAACTAAAAACAAAACCCCAGGGCGAAATTAGTGCAATGCAATAACACCGAAAGGTCTATCGCCCTCCTCAGACACGCAACTTTCTACGTGGGAATTTAACTACAAATTATCCGGCGAAATTGTGGCCTACCCAGGGGGAAAAACAAAACATCGTACTACTGCCAGTCGGTGGTTGTAATTATATTTTACTGGACGGATTATCGGAAACGGGCAATCGGCCTCGGTCTGCGTGTACTGTCACAGAAACTCGAGACTGTGTTGGATGCTTACTTTTGTTTTGTTATTGGGGGCCTGCAGGTTTTATAGGTTTATAATAATATATGTTACAACTTGGTACTGTATTCTAAAATTATCGGTACTTTCCTTCGAGATATATTTCTGTGCGTTAGTTATCTGTGGTAGATTAATTTTTCATTTTATATTTAGATTAAATACTATATCATATCTGCAGCAACTCCGACCTATATTCAAAATCTGCTTGAGAAAAGTCGTTGTCAATTGTTGTCATTAATGGCGGATTAATGGTGGCGGTTTTTTCGCGCTTTTGCCCAACTTTTTGGGAACTTCGGATACCAATTAGAGCAGAAGTGAATATTTTTCAGAAATTTTCATCTTGTTTGTAAACATTTTTCAAATGTTGTCAAATGTTGTGAACATTTTTGCAGATACTAATGTTATTAGTTCCATGCATATAGTAAATGTCTATATTATTGTGTTCATCAATATGATGAATAAATATTCCTTGCGTTTGGTGTGCATCATGTACAAAATCGAGTTTGGTCTTCTACAAGACGGCGATGACAATCCAAGTAGGATCTCTTATGGCGTGTCAGATCCTAATTAATCGCCTCCAAACTAATTTAATTACATCTACGTAGGACGGAACAAGCGGTGACTCCGCATATATTCACTCACTTGAAGCATTACAAGTACTTTTCACTTACGCCGTTTGCAGAAAAAGGTTCTAGACTACGACTTAATAAAACTTATCAAACCTGATAGAATCAACGCCTTGACTGACAATTTCATTAATTTGAGATCGGGTTCTCTTGTAAAAGTGCAGACGAGGATTTTAATTAAGAAATCTGTGATCTCTTCTTGATTGCGCTCAGAATGAATTCGCGGGCTCGTGTTGGGCGAGTTATTTCCTTAGATGTACAACTCAGAACACGAGATTAATGGAATATAAATTTACATCAAAGAGATGCTACAATACATTATTAACAACTATTGCCAAACAGTTATTATAATTAGGCAAACTTATGTTTGTCCAATGCTCTTTATAATCCTTAAAAAAATCCCATTGGTATCTGATTCATTCAGGCAGAGATTTTTACAAAAACATATATAGATAATGAAAATGCACCATTTTCTATATCACAGCTTTATATCTTTGATAAATAACTGTATGTTAATGAAAATTGACACGTATATAAAGATTATTGTCAAGATTCTGGGTTACGTCCAAATTAAGATTTTAAAACATCGACCGGTTCATCAACAGATCTAACATCTCGATTTAGGACAATAGATAGGAATCGAACACCCAACAAATACCGAAAATCATGATTAGATTTTCTCGAAAGCGACCCCGCGCTATAAGGCTACAACAAAGGGGTAGGTCATTTTAATTGGAAGGAAGGGGTTGATCGGTACGAACGGACGTTATTGTATTCCCTTCGATTTCTATCGTGGCTGATTAATCCCCTGCAATGGCCAGAACATGCATTTCATTTGTTATAATCAAACAGAGTCTGTTTACAAGAAACCGTTAACACAATGAGTGTTTTGTGAATTTACAGATTTCTTTTTTGGTGCTAATCAACAGCTAACAGCGGCGGATCTAAGGAAAAATCTAAGAGAGGACAGTAACGTATGTAGAGGAATTTAACCCGTAAAATATCGTACATGGTGTTAAATTAACCTGAAGTAGTGGTTACTTTTTCAAGACAACCGTCTGTTTTGAGAGATAAGTTTTCCGTTTGTTTCTTTTCAACAAACGGAAAACAGTGGCAGTTTAAATGGCAGTTTAAATGCTTATTTATGCGGATAATATAGTGATGGTATTAATAAAAATAAAAGCACTTGAAAAAGCAACAGTGAAGCTTGAGGAAGTAGCGAGGTAATAGGATTATTAAAGATGCAGGCATGATGAAAACACTAAAGTAATGATAAACAAAAGAAATGAAAAGCAAACAATAAAGGTGAGAATACAGGAAGGTTATAGAACATTCTAATGCGACAAAATTCAGCATATAAACGAAATTGAGAATGTACAAGACACTGATAAGGCCAATAGTTATATACCATAATAGAAACAAGTGTGGTTGTCGACTCCTTTTTTGACCATCAATGAAGAAGTAAAACTGTAAATACTGAAGATAACAAAATCGATAGTGATACCTAAGAAAATAGGCGAAAAAGTGCACAGATTAATAAAGGTCGAGACTAGAATAATATCATTTTACCTTCGCCGGTGAAAAGGGTGAACATAAGATATTTAAAAAATATATCCAGCAGATAAACGTATTTATTTACGTTCATCAACTGTAGCAGTAGGCTGACGTGTGGAATGCAAATTATAGCTTATAATAGATCCAGGCAGCGTGAATATGAATGGTGTATTTAAAATCTGTACAATGCAACGCATGTAAGGATAACCATTTAAAATTTACATCATAAAAGTTATTGAACATTTATGTAAAATTTGCAAATTATTATGAGTTTATTCCCATGTATTAGATTAAGTTATAATGGGACAGAACAGAGTAGGGTATTAATTAAAAAGTTCTAAAATAGTCTACATCAACAATTTGAAACCAATTTAATCATTTATAATACTTATGACAAATCAGTTGCAAAAGAAAGTCTTAAACTACAAATGCTTCAATGGAATTATATTTTATGTATTTTGAAGATAGATAGTAGTCAGTAAAGATAAACATTAGATCTAAAGTCATTATAATAATAATAACCTCCCTTGAGGAAGAGATATTCATTGCTCTAGTAAAATCTAAAATTATTCAAAATATAATATCACAAATAAGGTTTATATATATATATATATATATATATATATATATATATATATATATATATATATATATATATATATATATATATATATATATATATATATATATATATATATATATATATATATATATATATTGTGAAAAGTAATCTTGGATTTACTTTTCACAAAACAAATATGAATAGCAAAGAACTTCAAAGCTAATATATATATATATATATATATATATATATATATATATATATATATATATATATATATATATATATATATATATATATATAGAAAAGAAATCTTCTTTCTCCGATTAGTGACGCCGTGTTTTACTAATAACTAAATTAAAAATTGCCAGAAAATTAAAAAGACAATAGAAATAGCTTCGACATTTCATATAATAAATTATCAAAAGCAAAAACTTTTTAAGCTATTTCTTATTAAAAATATATGTACACTGTAGCATCTCTGAAAACGGTATGCGAGATTATAATTTCGGAGCAAAGTGCGCTAGTAGATAGGTCACCGTCCCCGCTAAAATGGAAGTATGTATCCATACCAAAAATGAAGTGTATACAACGGTGCAAAGATTAAAAATTTTATATGTGAAATGTTTTAAATAATAAACTCTAGTAAAAATATAAAATACATTTGCATGCAGATATGTCAAAATTCGTAAAAAAAACGAAAAAAAATTCAACTTCAACACCCTGTATTTCGGAGAGGGTTCAGATGTCGAAATAAGTTTATGTAGCAAAGATCCTTTAATTTTATCAGATCTATCTTTTCCTGATTTTTTTCCTGAAATATATAATATATATATATATATATATATATATATATATATATATATATATATATATATATATATATATATATATATATATATATATATATATATAAATATATAATATATATATATATATATATATATATATATATATATATATATATATATATATATATATATATATATATATATATATATATATATATATATATATATATATATATATAATATATATATATATATATATATATATATATATATATATATATATATATATATATATATATATATATATATATATATATATATATATATATATATATATATATATATATAGAAGAGAAAAGAAAACAGCATTGAAAATCACAGGTAAATAGAAGCCAATACATGATAGACCCAGTATTGAACTGATAAAAAGAATCAAAAAGATCAATCAAAAGAATCAGATAGAAGAACATACAAAAGATGTGAAGTTATAACACTATGTTTTCAACAAATAACAAGCAGAAAAATATGAAGAAAAACAGTATACCAAGGCAATAGCATACTAGGCAGTATGAAAGAGAGATAAAGACTAATCTGCCATAAAAAAAATTGGTAATTTTAAGTAAAGGACAGCTACAATTTCTTACGAAACCAGTGACGTATCCAGAGCTTAACTCTGGGGGGGGGCGTATAATACCCTTTTTAAATATGATTAGCCTACACTGTAGGTATTTGAATTACAAAAATATTTATTGTCCAAAAAAAATAGGATTAGTTAATACAGAAATAAACAATAAAAAATAACAAAAACAGGTACTCAAAGAAAAAGACTTGTAAATAAAGATTTTTATAACTAAAAAAAATTAACATATTCAAATAGATAAAAACAAAAAGTTTTACTGTAAATCTTTCGTCGTTTAAGAACAATATTTTAAACGTAGAAACAGTCTGAAATAAATTGTACTATTAAATCTAGCCTTCTAGGTTATTTTGAATGCAAATCTATAAATAATAATAATCTTAGACTGAGGGGCGCACCGGGCACATGCACTGTGTACTTCGTAATATCGCCAAGTAGACGCACTCTTATTACTTTCATATAAGTATCACGTTAAATTATTTAGTATTGGAAATTTTGACGAGGTTGATGTGTTACAGGTGGCCTTTGTTTGTTGTTAGTTGTTACCTAGTTCTGAGTGAGTAGTAACTACCCCCCCCCCCCCAACCCAATACGCCGCTGTACGAAATGTAGAAGTATATTATTATTAATGTTATCTAATATAATTATTGATGCGAGAGTGTATCCAGATAATGAAAAAGTGACATGAGCCTCTCTGTGAGTACCTGATACTGTACCGATCCAGACATTTATATTCATTACATATTGGTACATTTAATATACCTACATGTCTAATAAATAATTTATCAGAAATATTTATCACTTAAACATAAAATTTAAAATCATCATATTTAATATTTATCAGTAAATTTTTTTTGATTACCTACTTAATAGTTAGTTCATAGTTCAAATATATTTAGAACGTTAATTAAATATATTTAAACTACGAACCTCGTTAAAATCTGTCAAGAAATAACTACGGATATGTCAAAAAGTTATAGGTATATCAATGAAATATTTTTTTTATTATTTAGTAATAATTAGTAATTAGTATTAGTAATAATTATTTAGTCACTAGTACCACTGTCTAGCACCGTCTCCCGTCTGGTACACTTTCTGCGTTGTCTCTATATTGAGCACTTTATTGAATACACCTCAAAAAGCGTTTTTATTATCGATATGCCAATAATCCCAATTTTTCACCATAACTATACAAATTTTAGCGGCTTTTGCGAAACGGAGTAACAAAAGTATCGGGCAACTCACTCGTGTCGCACATACCAAGTAGTCGGCCAAAGTGGCGTATAAGGAGAATGCGTGTCTAACAAGGCGCCATTCGTGCTTTTTCAATTGTTTGATATTCAAGGCCGATTTCATTCATTAAATTTTGACGAACTCGCCGAGGCAGCGGTCAGCTATGATGCGCCGTGATATTTTTTTGCTGAATGTGTAATTATGCGCGACATGCTGTGAATATGGGGACCGAAAAATTGAATCAATTATAACAATTAATGTGGTTATTAATACAGTCCAGTCAGATTAGCCAAATTAATGGGAGATATTTATTGCTAGATCCTTGTAGTTAATTAGGTTTTCCATATCTGTCAGATGTGCATGATTACCGCAATAAAATAATAATAATAACAATAATAATAATGTTTATTGTGTTTGAAACATCGAAACCAACATAAGTAAAAATACGTCCAGTATAAGAAAAAATATGGATGTATTAGTTTGTGTCACTCGCTCACTGATCTAATTAATTTAAGTAATCGAATTATGTCCTCATAATTGAAGTAAAAATAGAACAATTGAATAGAACCAGTAGAACTATCGTTGTTGGTGAAGATGCTGATTTGTTAATACTAATAACTGCACGAACTCCAATAATTGATGTTTATTTATTTTTTAAATCCTGGGAAAGCTCAAGTACAAACAAAACTGCACATCCAAAATGCCAAGCTCACATTTTATTTTTACATGCAATAACTGTAATACATCGTCAATTTTCAAAAATGGTAAGGCAACTGTATTTAAATTGTTTAAAGAACATACTGATTTAACTGATTGCCCAGAAGTATTTACAAAGGCTGCCTCTTCTCCACACGACATCGACATCCTCATAAAATGGAATTAGCTTTCTTTTTGCTATATTCCATATATTGCAAGAAAAAAGTTGGTTCTATAGACAAGTATAGATATTTAGGGTTCGTAAAAAATACAGGGAACAAAAAAATAACACAGTTTGTCGTCCTCCAACATCTGCTTCTGCTGTTTAACACATATCATCTGCACTATAGTGCTTTCGTTTGATATGCAAACTAATGGAATGCGGTTCT
Organism: Tetropium fuscum; assembly: GCA_964058915.1. NCBI lineage: Eukaryota > Metazoa > Arthropoda > Insecta > Coleoptera > Cerambycidae > Tetropium > Tetropium fuscum. The sequence goes on from CAXKVY010014175.1 coordinate 14,023, forward strand.
CAGTGGCGCGCTCAATTATTCTAATATAGGAAATAAAATAAAAAACAATAATCTTCATTCTCGTAGAACAGGACAGCTTCCCACAATTGCATGGTGGATAGGGCAAATTAAAGACTGGCTGGAATTATTCACTACTTAAAGCTGAATTTGTTGACACTGGCAAGGCAACATTTTCCAGCTTTCAAGAAGTATGTAGTGGATGAAATGGCCAAAGCAAGAGGAATGGAGGTAATTCGATTGCCTCCGTATCACTGCGATCTGAACCCAATTGAGCTTATTTGGGCGCAAATAAAAGGGAAAGTTGCTAGAGAAAATACAACATTTAAGTTAGCTGATGTGAAAAAAATTCTCAAGGGTGCAATCAAAGAAGTAAATGCGGCCAACTGGATAAAATGTATAGACCATGTGAAGAAGGTGGAAACAAGAATGTGGAATCTCGATATTATGATGGATACTCCAGATACTCCCGTTAAACCAGTCATAATAAATATAAACTAAATTATTAGTGAAAATTATATCAGTAGTTATTAACAAAGGCAAAAAATAAAAATCAGTAACACTGTTGCACTGTTCCATTGTATGATTACTCCTTTTTTTATTATTTCATGGTATAATTACAATTTTGAGATTGACTTGATTATTTGTTATTAAAGTTTTCGGAAGCCAAACCCCTTTCCAACAAAAAAAACTAGTGAAAGTGACTTATTTTCAGATAGTACCTAATAGAGATATGAATTTCTGATGTCAGTTTTTGTGAAGAGAGCTACTAATAAGTAACAATGAAAAATACCAATGTGAGTGTAACTATATGTGCAAATAATAACATATCCCGCAAATTGGTGAGTTAATTTGTTATAAATTTTGCTAATAGTCTTACATATACTAATAATAAGTAACCTAACCACGTTCTATCCTGGCAAAGGGCGCTCTTACCTCCCCGTGGTTATTCCTAGGCAATCGGCATTTAATTTCTTTTTTATTTTAAATTGTTATTTGCTAAATTGAGCACTAAGTTATACACGCAGCATGCAACATTTTTTCAGTATATTTTAAATACATTCAAAACTAAATAATTTTTTGGCTTTAAGTTTTGCACATACTTATATGAATATGGCATAATAGACATCTTTTGAAGTCACTTCACCTTGGTTGCGCATGATGATACGCCACTGAGCAGTAAATCCAGTAAATCGCCGGCTTGTTCAATCAGGCGTCTTCTATGTACGCGAGAAGGGAAATCGGATTTATATGAGTTGAAGAGAGATAGCGACCGATATGTTAAGCCGCGGACTAGAGACCCTAGTTCTATTCACAAGAAATTCTGGCGGTATACAACTTTACACTAAATATCCTTTTGTATTGCATAGTGAAGTGATTTACCGTTTCTTTAGTTATTGGTACGGGTTTTCTTTGTAAAATTCTGCACAATTTTTTTGCTCTAGTTTGTATATCAAACGAAAACACCATATCAACAAGTTTATCTAGGAAATCAACTCAACTCCCGCCTGCGTTCAAAAAATTGTGGCTGTAAAAAAGTCTGATTATTTTGTTCACCAGCATCTATCAATTGTCAATGCCAGTCTTGCTCCCATGTTGAATCAAATACAACAGATTGATGAAGATACTTATGATATCAATGAAGAGATAACGTTTGCATCCTTTTCTTCGAACAATGTACAGATATTCAGCAAGGGGAGGAAGAAGAACGCAAACATGAAGACATAACTGTTAAAGTAGAGTTTAAAAAGCGTATCAATGATAATAATATTTTACAGAAATCAACAAGAATCCGTTCCACATTGACCATTATCATGAGTACCATTTTCTAATCAATAGTATACTGTCTGATCAAACTTTCTTCAGCGCAATAGATCGTTGGGTAGGCAAAATGGGAAACCACGTTAGAGAAATATGTGAAGAAACAATTTTTGGCATTTTTTGGTAGAATTAAATTTTTAGCACACCTAAAATCGGTGCGGACTTTGTATATGTCATTTGTGATAGTGTATTTAAGACTTATCTACCAATAGAATTACCAATTTCCAATTCTATAGGAATGATTGTGGTTAAGACTTTTTTCTATTTTTACTGGATTAATTGGGGTATTCCACCATGGGTACCTATACGGGGCTAAATCGAATTATAATGCATTTTTGCTCTGTCATCGGTTCGAAATAATTATAAAGTATGAAGTCCTTAATAAGGAGAGATTGTTTGCTTGTGGATTATCAACATGAATAATCACTAGTGCTCGAAGCGGTACATGCAGATTTTTTAAAAACGCCCCAGATAATTCACATTTTTACTTGGAATGAGAAGAATCGAGGTCCTCTGCGTTTATATCAGGAGCGGACGAGGTCAAATGTAAACAGTGTTTCAAGCAGTGAAATATTATCAATGCAGATATTTTTCTATGCTAATTTTGATATCAATATGGAATATTTTTATGCAGACAATAAAATCTATATGTAGGGTTTCCATGTATTTTATTCTTGAGTAATCTGATTTTTGATATTGACTTGTCTAGAACAGAATTTATCCTGAATAGTCGTGTTATAAAACAAATTATAGTACTTTTTCCATTATTGAAGATTAATATTAATCGATCACCTGAAGATTAGATCAATTCAATTTCATCAATTTCAATTAGCTCAATTAAGAATGGATCAATTAGCATTTTCTGGACAGAAAGCGAAAGCCTTTCTGGACAGAAAATATTTTGTTAATATACCGAATATTTAAAAAAAAATTCCAAGCCCGCATGACACAACTGATACACTATCGAATGCAGTAATCGAAATCCATAATATAACATTTTCAAAATTGAGATAGATGAAAAAATATTTTTTTGAAAAATGTTGTCAGAGGTACCTATAAAATGCCATCAGAAATTATATTTTCTAAGACGACCGAAACCGAAAAAATGCGAAAAAACGAGAACAAAGGAAAGAAAAGAAAGAAAGTTTTTGTTCAGAAATTCACATGAAAGTTGTACAGTGGCAACATTAATCAAACTCTATTTTTTATATTTTATTTTCTTAAGGTTATATAAGGAGGTCCACACCGCGCATTATCTTAACACCATACAACAATTTTATTAACAATTTTCATAGAGCAGTAGTTTATAGTCTTTCAATGACTAGCATTTTAATGACTGCAGACCAATTTGGTTTTATGATTGGTTGTTTAGGTACTTCTAGATCTCGCGCAAAAAAACAGTTATAAAATAATTTTGTAACTCCTCCTAATAATAGTATTTTGTAACGAAAAGCTAAAATATTGCTTTGGCTACTCTAATGTAATTATTTTGTTAGTTTTTCTCAAGAAATTTTATAAAATAGTTATATCATAAATGTATTAGAGTTATATAACCTACAATACACTGGAATACCGCTTTTATAAAATAATTTCTTTTTATAGCTATATAGTTATTTAATTACGAACACGTTTATAAAATACTTAGATAACGATTTTTTCAGTGTTTTATATTTTTCTTGTAGAACATTTTTATGATAGTTATAATAGTTATTTGTGTGTTAAGAGCGCAAAGTACTGCATTGCCGCTTGCGAAAGAAATTTACCGCGCGACGCGAAGCAGAGCGCGGTATTCTTTCAAAAGCGGCAATGGCAGTTTGTGCTCGTAATACATACAACATTTTTTCTACAATCGCTTAATGCAGGGTGTTCTTGTATGTATTTGACATAATATGTTTATATATGAACCAATTTTTATAAGTTTTTTTTGTTAGCTACATTTCTCATGTGTCATTTTTGACTTACAAGCGCCTGCTAAGGAATTTATAATAAAGAAGCGAGCGGGAATTGACACTATTGCCGCTTTAAAGCGACAATTATGTCGCTATCATCGCAAATGGCGTACTTTGCGTTGAGAATTGAAAGCGCAAAAGCCTACTATTGAGGCGATTGTAGAAAAAGTAATTTAATACAGAATAACAGAAAGCAAATTTATTTCTGTGAAAGTTTGTATATAATATAATTTGCTTGTATATAATAAAACCATTAAGAAACCGAAATGTGGCTAAAGCAAAAGCTTATAAAATAAATTTGTTGGGTTATCACCCAGGCAAGTTCAAGTTGGTGGTGACCAGGCCCGAATTTGAGCGGCTGGCAATTGGGCAAATGACGGTGCCCCTGTCATTTGCATGGAGTATCCGATTTTTAAAACAGGCAAATATTAAATTAGTATGATTTACACTCATATTTTTATCGCATATTTGATATTTGATCGTACGGGTGACATATT
>CAXKVY010014176.1:0-14237 GCA_964058915.1 Tetropium fuscum
TCTTTTCAGATTATTAAATGGCATTAAAATATGCAACTTTTCTCTAATTTAACCGAACTTGTATCTCTTATACTTTCCAAGATCTCCATAGTGAGTCAAAATTTACTCAAATTTAAGTTGAAAAGTTATCAATATTGAGTGAACATTGCTCCTGTAAATCAAATATGAGTATATTCCTACACGACATTTACTCAAATTTGAGTTGTAAAGTAATCATTATTGAGTCACCGGTATTTCAAAATTTCGTATACGAGGAAAAACAGCATTAAGATTTACGAAATCTTGATTAAAAAATCACAAAAAATTGGGTAAAAAGTCAATCAAAAATGATTAAGAATTTAACACTTTTAAGTGTAAAGAGTACTCAAAATAATTGTGTTAATTTTTAACACAATCCGGTGAGGACCTGTTTGGACATACTTTTGAGTTCTTTTTGAGTTAATTTTTACTCAAAATTATTTACCGTGTATGATGCTTTAAATTTTTGTTGCTAACAGTTACTAGTAAAATACTGAAATAAATTAATTACACCTCAAATGCTTGATAATGTTCATCAACATTTTACACAAGGATCATATATTAAAACGAGGACAACAGCAATTCGAACATACGATACACTAAGATTAGTTTTATTTTTGTTGTTAACAATTTCTATGCTTGAAAATGTTCATCAATATTTTACACAAAGATTAGATATCAGAACAAGGACCAATTTCTTTGGCTTATCTTGTTTCAGGAAATGCAGAGTCTACGAAAAAATTGTTAGAGTTGTCGGCTTATACCAACATTCTCAACAAAAAGGGCGAGACGCCACTCCACCTGGCTTGTCTCAAAGGACACTTAAAGATAGCGAAGCTGTTATTACAGTATAACGCGAACCTGAATTCCTGCGATTATTACGGAGAGACCCCTTTGTTTAAATCCGTTCGGAGTAGAAACACGACGATGACAAAATATTTAATATCCCAACGAGGAAACGTATCGAGTGCAAACAAAATTAATGAGAGACTAATTCACCTCGGTGTTAAATACAACGATGTTGATCTGCTTAAAACGCTGTTAACTGCTGGCGATGATCCTAACATAACATCAGATGCAGGTATGTAACATTTTAATTCTCTATTATCTCACAAAAGCCTTCGACTATGTATAACATAAGATAATAGTTGATAAATTAAGCTTTTACGGCTTTAGTAACGCCAACTTATTAAATTATAACTAATCGTTATCAATACATCTTGTATCTTCGCAAAATATAAACTTATACCTCCTCCCTATAAAACAAGGAGTCCCAGGGATCTGTGTTAGGCCCGACAATTTTCTCAATTGTTTTTCTTATAGAAGCACCATGTATAAGAAAGCATTTATTAAGCATGTGTCACAAAAAGCCTGTAAATTTAAATAGGCTGTCTGCAAAACCCTGTATAATTAAAATGAACAATAATTTTAAGCATGTTGCATCGTTTTGTGACACTACTTTTTACAAAATGTGCTTTTTACAAAATTGGGGAAAGAAGTGCATTTGACGTTCTGAAAAAGAACATAGACATCAGTATTAAAGTATTGTCAAAAATTCCGCTACTACCTCAGCAAGAGGAACTGCAAGTAGCTACAGGATATGTTCTATTGTTGTACAAAAATAAGGATTCCAGTGTTATCACACTCAATGAGCTGCGTTTAAGAATGGCCACAAAATCAAATAAACCGTATTCGGAGCTTCCTCCAACTGATGAGGCTTTTTACTTTTTATCAATATTTCTTGAGGTAATATAACTATTTATTTTTTTGGTATCATAGCAATCTGTACAAATCCACATAATTTATGTACTTATGTATTATTTTTATTATAATATGTAGTTTCTATGATTAAACACCATTTAATAATAATGGTGGTACTAAGATCAATAGTATATTTTTATTTCATATGATGCTTCTGTTAGGAATATGGTACAGCAGTAATATCGCAAAAATGCAGCTTGATGACGTTGGATGCTACGGGTGGATGCTACGGTTGGTTGATGTTCACTGGAATCCAATTTTTTCGGCATAAAAACCTATTCCCGAAAATATACGACAATGTTTACGTCTGTATTGTTCCGACAAAAATTGTGATAATAAAAAATGTACCTGCATAAAAGAAGGACTTAAATGTTGTGATGAGTGCAAATGCATATTATGCAATAATTATATACAAAGTAATATAGCCGAAAGTGATGATGGCGTAACAAGTTTTTATTTACTACCAATATAATATGTATAGTGTTTACACGTTTAATAAAACATTAAATATATGTTTTAAGGTGATTTTTAATCATGAAGGGAGTTCCTATATATGTAATGAACGTTCCTATATATGTAATGATACTATGAGTGAGCTAATATGCATGCCACAAAAATTACTTGAAAAAATAGTAGCCCAATCTAATTAAAATATAATAATTATTGTGTTATATTTTTCCAAAACTAAATTAATGTTTGCATTAACTTTTAAAACAAACTATGTGTAATATTTCTATCATTAATGTTTTACTTAATTAACTATTTATGTTATACCTTTAAAAAGTTTTGCATGCATGAGCATCACGGCACGAATTTCGCTCCTCTACAATGTTAATATTCGGTAGTCGAGGCGGTAAGTAGTGTGTGTATGCGGGCTCGCCAGAATATAGGTTTGGGCCGCTTTAAAAAAATCGCTGACTACATACTATCATTCGCACATTATAAATTATTATTTTAAAAACTTTTTCATTTATTGGCTTCATTTACTTCGCAGCATGTATAGACAAATTTCCATTAATATTTTTTTTTTAGAGAAAATACATTAACGAAAATAACAAGACTAAGTTTGTTATTTTTTAAACACATTAAAAAAAACATATGGTATAATCGAGTTGTACATGTTTAGAAGCGCTATGGTGTCTACTTTAATTTAAAAAAAATCAGCTCGATAGCACAATTATGTTTAGAGATATGACAGTGAAGACGTTAAAAAACATGTTTCACAAAAACATATTTTTTTCTAGGTTTTTCGAAATAAAAAAAAGTCCTGACCACCACAAAATGTCGTATATCGTGGTTTCGTGTACACAATCACCTAATTAATGAATCGCACAAAGTCCTGTTTGGTTTTACGCAAGATTTTTTTTCTAGAAAACTATAATAACTTTATTCCCAATTTCGCTCCACTATTCGTAGGAGGCCTCAGATTCCCGACTATTTCCATATACACAGTAAAATCCAATGATTGAAGAAACTGAATCCCATTTACTTTTTCCTCTAGCATAAAATTATATAAGAATCTAAAATATACCTACCCCTTGCTTTATGATAATCCCATATTATTTTAATAAATACGTAAGTGCTTATAAGCATTTAACTGACATTAATACCATTGCTGGGTATTTATTAAAGGGGAGTCTGAATTTATTTAAGGTATATAGGTAATGACACTATGAGTGAGCTAATATGCATGCCACAAAAATTACTAGAAAAAATAGTAGCCCAATCTAATTAAAATATAATAATTATTGTGTTATATTTTTCCAAAACTAAATTAATGTTTGCATTAACTTTTAAAACAAACTATGTGTAATATTTATATCATTAATGTTTTACTTAATTAACTATTTATGTTATACCTTTAAAAAGTTTTGCATGCATGAGCATCACAGCACGAATTTCGCTCCTCTACAATGTTAATATTCGGTAGTCGAGGCGGTAAGTAGTGTGTGTATGCGGGCTCGCCAGAATGTAGGTTTGGGCCGCTTTAAAAAAATCGCTTACTACATACTATCATTCGCACATGATAAATTATTATTTTAAAAACTTTTTCATTTATTGGCTTCATTTACTTCGCAGCATGTATAGACAAGTTTCCATTAATATTTTTTTTTTAGAGAAAATACATTAACGAAAATAACAAGACTAAGTTTGTTATTTTTTAAACACATTAAAAAAAACATATGGTATAATCGAGTTGTACATGTTTAGAAGCGCTATGGTGTCTACTTTAATTTTAAAAAAATCAGCTCGATAGCACAATTATGTTTAGAGATATATATGACAGTGAAGACGTTAAAAAACATGTTTCACAAAAACATATTTTTTTCTAGGTTTTTCGAAATAAAAAAAAGTCCTGACCACCAAAAAATGTCGTAAATCGTGGTTTCGTGTACACAATCACCTAATTAATCAATCGCACAAAGTCCTGTTTGGTTTTACGCAAGATTTTTTTTCTCGAAAACTATAATAACTTTATTCCCAATTTCGCTCCACTATTCGTAGGAGGCCTCAGATTCCCGACTATTTCCATATACACAGTAAAATCCAATGATTGAAGAAACTGAATCCTATTTACTTTTTCCTCTAGCATAAAATTATATAAGAATCTAAAATATACCTATCCCTTGCTTTATGATAATCCCATATTATTTTAATAAATACGTAAGTGCTTATAAGCATTTAACTGACATTAATACCATTGCTGGGTATTTATTAAAGGGGAGTCTGATTTTATTTAAGGGTAGGGTTCATCGGTGCTCCCCTTGTCGTCTGGGATTCTGAGATGGCTCGGGTCATTTTTGAAGTTTAAACTCGCGCTGTATGCCCACCGCAGTTCCACACGTCGATCGATCTGCCATGCCGCTTTGCGTTTTGACATCATTCCAAGGCGATGACGATTCCACCACATCGATTAAGCGCAATGTTTACCCGCCATGATTAAGTACTGGCAATTTTGTTGTGATGTTTACTTTACTACACATATAAATGTGCGGTATTACACAGTGTTGGCAAGTTTTGCATCGCTTAGGCTTAGCAGCAGATTTAGTTCCATCCATTTAAACTTGTTATAAGGCGGAATTTATACTAAAAAGTACAACACAATTTTATCAGAAAAGTATACCGAGACGCAACGGTTACAAAAAAGGAAATCAAGTTACAAGAAATTTCGTGTACAAAAAAAATTATTGGAATAATTGAGTATTTGTTTTAGTAACAGTAAAGCCATAAGAGGGACAGAGAGGGATTTTTTTCGGATACATTTCACTTTGTAGGGAAATAATTAATTTCACCAAATTAGTGATTTTATTAGAAAAACTGAGATGAAAAAATCTTAGATGATTTTGTCAAATGTCAGTTTTTGGATCAAAATTACTGATTGGCGAAATTGTATTAAAAAGTAATTTATCCATTATAGTGGAGCGAAATTTACCATAAAAATGGAGGGACTTTTATTTCTCGAGAAAAAAAAATTAGCGTAGAACCAGATCAGACCTTATAGGCTTTACAAAGTAAACACCTTTACATGAGAAATGGCTATTTACAATACTTTTTTGTGGTACTGATATTTTTCATCAGTAGTCATATATGAAGGACCGTACCCCGGGATCCTAAAAATCATTCCCTATCATTTTGATGACATACTGCATCAAAACTATGAAACTATTAACACATGCAATGTCCAATATGACTTGACTCTCGATATGATAACTCTCGACAGTTGTTATGTTATTCCAAAATAATCCCGTGATTACAGGAAAAATTGTTTAAAAAAAACCAATAATAATGGGTGTTGTTTAGGGCATGAATATCGAGGTAATTATGGTTATATTCGGAAAATTTGTATCCACAGAATCCTACGACCGAATTGTAGACAAAAATCCTCTTGATGAAATATGAATGTCAGGTGGATTTTATGGATAACTGCGTTGCTCCTGTAAATATAATTCCACAAAATATGCAAAATTGTACTCTAACTCACATACCACATAGTAAACAAACCTCAACTAGTCTATAATAGAGCACTTAGCTTGTTCTATATTTGCCATGGCTGCTTCGTTGAATTGAATCTCAGAAAACAACAGAATCACTGTCAATACAATACTGAAAATCCACAGCACAACTATACGCTTAAACACGTTGTGGTGGTGATTTTGTGGGATCACCAGGTAGTGGGTAAACCACCCATGAATGGAGACACAGTCGGGCTACTAAACGCTTGCTTACTTCGACGGATCAATACATCAATTCTTCTTGTGATCTGATTACACTAAAGTATTTTTTCTTGTAATACAAAAATTAGAATAGCAATATTCGAACTCTTAATGATTTACGTCTCCGAATGACCATCGATTCTAATAAATTATATTCCGAACTTCCACCAACTGATTATGCATTTCACTAACATTTCTTAAGGTTAGTGATATAAATTCTTTAGAAAAAACTTACTACGATATATACTAAAATTGCAGATGTATGCATCAGTTAAAGATATGGAACGGATAGGATATGGAAAAGATATGGATATGAAAAAGAGTGCTATTTTTTTGTACGACCAATCATAATATTGAAAAATAAGCACTTGAAATCGAGAGGTGTCCTAACTGAACAAACGGGATGACATTAAACGACTTTCGGCTGCCTGGAAATCCTTTAGAAAATATTACCTACACAATGGCACAACAATAGTATCATATCGTATCACATATTATGTATAAGCACGTATGATAGGCTTTGTTATAAAATGCAAACTTGCATCTTTTTTTTTCTTCGAGAAGCAGCCGTCAAATAGGCGGTAAGGAGTCGCCGATCGTATTTGATGTAAATGGAACGTTTCAGCACTAAAAGGCATTTTATAAATATCATCTTGCTGTAGGGCGGGTTCCGGGTTTGTTATTCAGTGGGCGGCATTACGTTCTACAAATTTGAAAGTTAAAAACTCGTAACGCCTAAATTGCTGTAGAATACTAGAGCTTTCCCCAATTTTTTAGTTTAGTTATTATTATCTGACCGTTGGCGTTGGGTCGAAATTCTTTAGATTTTCTGGGGAATCTCGATCATTAATTTTATTTAATATGAAATAAAAAATATGTTTTTGCCAACTATCCGACTTACACAGTTAGCTTTATAGGAATAATATTTTTTGAAGGCAATGAATGTTGCAAAGGGAAAAATCTGGATAATTTTAAAACCAAAGGAAAAAATATAAGAATCACATTTTACTCGAATATTTTTCATATTTTTTGTTATGATAACAAATAAAGTATATATGCCGAGAGACTTACCGGTCACTAACGTCTAAACTATAGAGCCCTAGACACAGGAATGCGCAGTGGCGTCGCCTTATTTTATATTTTAATTAAAAGAGTCCGTATAAATGTATACGAAATTGACTGACCTAAAGCAGGTATAGGCAACCTTTGCTTAGCTGAGGACGTAATTTTGAGACTTACTCAGGTCGCGGGCCATAGGTAAGAAATAAGTAGGTAGTAGTGAATAAAAAAGTAGTAGTGCCACAGAAATTCACACATTTTTTTATTTATTAATTATAATAGCATAATCAAACATATAAAAATCGCATTAATAAAAAAAAGATCGAAAAACCAAATACAAATTAATGAGGTACTTACTATAAAAATATTACTACTTAAGTATTATTTCATGAACTTATTTATTAACGAGGGTACCAAGGGGTTGGTACCCTCGTTAATAAATTAAACGTCAACTTCATTAATAATTAATAGTCTTAATTAATAATCCTTTCTTAAAATGGTCTCCAAATAACTGTACAAATAATACAACACAGCTAAACTTTAGACTCATCTACGTAAATAAAACAAACCCAAATAAAGCACAATATGGGAAATTGATCTTATATGCCTCTCTGGTACATAGAGTTGTTTTTCGGCTGGCACAGCCTGGAAATGAGGACCTTGCTCGCATCTTAGGATCGAGCATCGATCGTCATAACATGGGTTTACATTTTATTTGTTTTTAACGAAACTATCAATTGCATAGAAAATTTGAGGACAGCATTTTAATCCTCGATCTTCGATGTACAATGTTTGTATGAGTGTTTTTTTTTAATTGATCGAGAGGTTCTCGAGTTATGACGTGATATATGAATTCAGAAATATGTTGTTTCACGGCGAGCGTTTATTTATTACGGCGCTCCATATAAAACCATTGTGAAAGCGATTTTCATAATTCAATAAAAAATATTTCCGATTGAAGCTTGTGAATAATATCAAGACTGATGCAAGTTATGGTGATTACAATGCGAAAAACTTGCAAATGCAAAAAAAAACAATGCAAAAAAAAAATTATTTTTTTAAAGAACTACCCCTGGGCACCCCCTTGCACAGTACGATTTTTGGACGACAAGTCGATTTTGCATTTTGAAGGGGTGAGGAATGATTAAAAGTGGGTCTTACATTTTAGCAGCAATGTGCAAACGGGATGACACGATAGAGACGGCTTTTAACTCTACTAAGAAATAAAGAATATAAAGTCACATTTGGTGTTCATAATAACATACAACACTGATAATACCATAATTAATAGTTAACTAAACTTAGCTAATGATTATCGTTTATTTTAGGAGAGTCACCTCTTCAGTTAGCCGTACAAAGTGGCAATCTCGACATTTTAGACCTCCTAATAGAGAACAACGCTGATCTAACAGTGAGGGACACCCACAATAATTGCTCTCTACTACATCTAGCAGTTAAGGAAAGTCAAACGAGCATTTGCAAGCAACTGATTTGTAAAGGAGCCGAGGTGAGCTCAAAGGATATAAATGGATCATCCCCGTTACACCTGGCGGTAGAATATAACTGCCTTCCAATTATAAAGCTACTTTTAGAGAACAAAGCCGATATTAATCAAAAGGACCTGGATGACTATACTCCTTTGCACATAGCTGCGAAATTAAAGACTGATTCAGACGCGTTGGAAACGCTACTGAAAAATAATGCTCAACCAAATTGTTGCACGTCGCACGGCGACCTTCCGTTACACGTCGCTGCAGCTGAAGGGAACACTCGGGCATTCGCCTGTCTATTTAGCAAAAAGTACATCAACTGCGTGAACAGTTCGGGGCTGACACCTGCACAGATCGCGGAGGAACGCGGCAACATTAAAATCTTGCAGCTGATCTGTGCACTGGACTCCAATAACAATTCCCGCCCTAGAATACCCGTCCTGAAGGAATTGTATAAGAAGAAGACCGGGATTTAAATATGTTTGCCATCCTCATTGAATCTGTTATTTTATGTGTAAGTATTATATATTTTTATATGGTTTTATCTATTTTTTAAGATTTTTTACATTTATATTTACTACTACTGTTTATCTGAATGTTTTGCTAGCAAATAAATAAATAAAATTATTAAAAAATTGTCTGTTTGTAACGTCAAAATAACAGATTTTTAATAAATGCATATGAAGTATTGGTATGATGTATTATTGTATTATTATGTATTATGATGTTGGTATGAGTATTGGGTGGTATAATTAAAAAGAGTATTTGCTTTTACTTCAAGTAAATACTAAAAATTATAGCACATTATTCCACATTATTCTTGAAGTAAGACTAAAGTAAGTACTAGGAGCAATTACTTCATATATTGCTTTATTTACCCTGGTAAATTGAAGTCAATATTGGAGTAATTACTAATATTGTCTAGTATTTCCCGGTTACTGGTGGTGAATACCTAGTATGCGTATTAAATAAAACATATTTATTATTATATTTCTTTACCTGGCCTCTTTTATTCTTCTTAATTGGCGATAATGGTGGATTTATCTCGTCTCTGGCTGCTGCCATTCTTATAATAGATTTAAAACTTATTTCACAACCGGAAACAACACAACTAAAATAACCGTACAGACTACAAATACAAACTGTGAATAGGTAGGCAGTAGTAGGTACTTTATATAATTAGGTACCAGGTAGGTATCGGACCCAGGCGCCGGCCCTGGCTACCTGCTGAGCCAATTAAGACGTTGAGGGCGTTTAACTAATATTCTAAGGGGCGGAGATCTGACTAAAACAGACGAATTTTCACTCGAGTGCAAGTCCATTCTCTCGTTGGATACAGTATAGTCGCTCGTATATATAAGCTGTTTTAATCGTCTCCGGATGATGCCAACTTGGTTGGCGAAACGCGCGTCGAGCGAAGTGAAAGTGTTTTGGTGTTTGTGGAAACTACTCCGAGTGTTACATAAGCTGACTAGCACTGTTTAAAAACAATATTACAAAATTTATTGACAATAAAATCAGAAAAATTGTTTAGCGTCGTTTTCTGGTGTCCTAGGAGACCATAATTACTTGTTATCAAAGGTATTGTAATTTTTGGTGACAAAAGCTGTCGAGTTCTGCCGCGGGTAAACTCGAAAAAACTGCTGACAAGTGCAGTCATACAGTTTTTCTATCTAGAAACCATTTGTAATTCAAAATTGCGCGTTTGTGATTGGTGGACATTAAGACGAGGGAAATAGCCTAACATATACGTCGATCTACATTTCTGTTCCATCAATTCGTCTAGAGCATCGTAAAATGCGGAGTCAATACCCACATTAGTAACATTTTCCCCATCATAGTTCAAAATGGTATTATCTTCGCAGAACTTTGCACTGCGCTTTACAGAATTCGTGTGAAATTAATTTGAACTTTATTTGCCATTCAAACGGTTTATTACTTTTGATATGCAAAGTTTACACGGCACACCATCTACAGTCAAGTGAGACTGTGGACCATATTTCAAGTATTATGATATACCATAACAAAGTCTTAATATAATTTTCTTTCTTGTCAATAGTGATGGATTTATTGCAAATGACTTGAATAGAAGTAATGGATGCTTCAGTCCTTTGCTTTCACCATCTTTTTACCTAAATTAACATGGCCAAGAGAATTAAGAAAAGCATTTAATGAACTATAGGATTTCGTAAAATATTCCTCGAAGTAACGTTGAATAATGATCAATTTATATTTATTTTCTTATTACTCTTATTAAGTAATTGCATTTCTGGGCGGCGATATCATAGAAAATCAATCCACTTTATACAAAATGTACTGCTAATTAATTTTCTCTAATCTGTATCCCAATATTTACGCATTCATGATAAAAATAGGTCAAGGAGTTCTCACTGAGTGAGTAACTGATATATTTGCAGAGCAAAAAATTATATAAACGCTAACAGCTTGTGTAATGGTGTATCTAATGTCAACTTCATCCCCGTCCTTGTACAGTACTAAACTACACACATCAAAAATGTCACAAAGTTTTTTCCTTGTATATACTCGTATATCAATTTTAAATGGATTTTAAAATGTGACACCGTTATGGTACCTGTGATTAGTCAGAAATGAATTCAAATTGTATTTCAGTATAAGGTGGTGAATATCCAGGTCAATTAAAAACGTTAAAAATATCTTCAAAAGATCTAATTAAGGCCATTCGGCAAAATATAAGTCACTATCCGACCGATCCAATTTATAAGAAGTGAATGCCCCGAATATTGATTTAATATTCTGCAAGATAAAATTAATAAAGCTGATTGAAACCCTGCTATTAACAAGATAATATTCTTCTCTGGAATATCTTAAATCTACCCAGACATAAAACGCAAAACATGCGTTCCAAAAAATTTGTAGCAAAAACAATCAAATGTTCAATTAAATTTATACGTCACAAATTCATAAAATTTCATTATTGTACCAGCGAACGAATAACAAAGAATTCTAGATATTTGTCTCAATAAGAAAAAATGTAAATGTCGATCTATAATGTTCCTGAAGTATAGAGATTAAGGGAGGTTTCTCGGTTACAAATTGGCGGTTAACTTTTGATATCGGGGTAGAACGCTTTAAATTATTCCAAACTAATATTCAAGGTTTATCAGATCCTCTAAAGCTCCTGCTTTAAGTAGGAGCCAGTGGCGTATTCTCCAGGGAAACTGTATATAGGAAAATTAACATTAAACAGTGTATATATATATATATATATATATATATATATATATATATATATATATATATATATATATATATATATATATATATATATATATATATATATATATATATATATATATATATATATATATATATATATATATATATATATATATATGTATATATATATATATATATATATATATATATATATATATATATATATATATATATATATATATATATGTATATATATATATATATATATATATATATATATATATATATATATATATATATATATATATATATATATATATATGTATATATATGTATGTATATATATATATATATATATATATATATATATATATATATATATATATATATATATATATATATATATATATTTATATTTATATATTAATATTATAAAAGTTAATACTCAAATAATAGCAAGTTTGTGGAGTAACATATTATTGTGTAAATTGAAGACTCTTAATAATAATATTAAGATATTAGCCGCAAGAAGGTATCTAGGGTGTCCTAGATACCTACCTTTTCTGTAGTTCTTACTTGCCAGTGTGTGATTTGCTGTTCTATGCATGGCTTCTATCTCGCAAGATACTTTCGCCGGATTTTATTATTTTTAAATTAACGTGTTCTAGACTTTGCTGTTTGTGTAGTTGATTATTCTTTAAATCTTTTGGTGTGGTAGGAAGTTTTAGGGAATGAGCGGGTTCTAATCTATGTTTTTTGTTAGTTTTGTACAAAGTGGGCCTTAAGCGTTGGATACATAGTGACCTTAAACCTAAGTTAGTTACAATGGGTATTTTTTATTTTGTTACTTTTCAGGCCATGCCTTTCATTCAGGCCTTTATGTGC
The DNA here is from genome assembly GCA_964058915.1 of Tetropium fuscum. Lineage (NCBI taxonomy): Eukaryota > Metazoa > Arthropoda > Insecta > Coleoptera > Cerambycidae > Tetropium > Tetropium fuscum. The sequence continues at coordinate 12,626 of CAXKVY010014176.1, forward strand.
CTATTTATGTATATATATATTTTTTTCTGTTTTTCTATTTTGTTATTTTTTTTTGTTGTTTTTTTTTGGTATTTTATTTGACCCTAGCTTGCATGGATGCTTCCATTTTGTATGCCTTCAACCAGCCTTGCATTTGTATTCTTCTACGAGGCTTTTAATCTGGAACCCTACTTTGATGAAAGCATTTCACTTATATTTTTTTTAATAATTATAGTTTATGTTTATAAGTATAGTTTGTAACTTCTATATTTGATAAATAGTACAATCATTTGTCTAAACTATTATTGTAGAAAATTTGGAATACATCGTAAATCATGTTCGAGAACATGAAAGAACCTTAAGATATGACTCCATAAAATGTTTACCCTGCATTTTTTCAAATTTTTCACAAAGGGTAGTTTTCACCAGTTAAGAACAAAAAACGCAAGTCGGTCATATGTCTCTATTGAAGTTACGGGAGCTTAATTCCAAATTTTCATGAAAATCGATGGAGGTTCAATTAATTCGGAGGTACCTAATACCTATCTTTACCTTCAGCGACTGGACGATTTATTCCAAAATCCAATTTCACCAAAAACATGATGTTTTGATTCCCCAATCAAATATTTACAGCTAAAAGGGTTTATAATCCGGAGATCGAAATGAGTTTGAAGTGTGGATATGATGTGAAAAATAAGTAAAAAGATTGGCGTGGAGGCCGTATCTATATGAACGGAGCAGATTGGAAAGAAAATGATGATTCCCATTCTCGAGGGTAGATTCTACAACGGCGTGTCAGGTAGAATAAAGTAACATATTTACGAGTTTAATTTTATTCGCTAGAGGCAGTAACATAATACACCATTTTATTATTTCATATACTTCCCGTAGCAAATAGGATTATATTTATATTATTTACAAGCCTTAAATAAATGGACAATATACTATACTATAAGACACTTTTTATTTATCATAGAAGAACGTACCGGATATCAATAACAGAGGACGCTGGCCATATCTGAGCCATATCTGTATGACATGGAACGTTGGTAAAAAATATCTATAACAAAAGTGGACTAGAGAAATGTCTGGAAATAATTTTCAAGTTCGTAACATCACCGCTAGAGGGCATTACAGTAAGTTAAATTATAAAAATGAAATATCTCCCTAATTTGCTATGATGAGGCATACTGAAAATATGTTCTTAGTAATAATCAAAAATTTTTAATAAATTTGGTCTTAAAACGTCTCTGAAAATTAAGTGATGGGGTGAAGGTAAGCAATTGTAAAGAAAAATAGCGATTACCCCGGTTATCAAATGAATTTGGTTTCATTGGAAAGAGCGTTTTTTACTTTATCATTGCTAGAATAGAATGTGCCAATTTAATTGTTGCCGCGGAAGCTAGGTGGCGCTGTTTGAAATACAAACAAACTGTCCGTTTTTCTCCGAAATTTCATATGAAAACATATGAAATTTGAAAACTTCAAAAAAGTCAAAAAGGAGACAAAAGTTATTCAAAATTTTACGAACATAACCAAGAACATTAAGAATTTAACGTTACTGTAACGCACTCTAGCGGTAATCTTAGAAACTTGAAAATAATTTCCTGCGTTTCCTCTGGTCCACTTTTGT
>CAXKVY010014177.1:0-22412 GCA_964058915.1 Tetropium fuscum
GTACCTGCATATCTTTTATATTTTCTTCTAATGCATGGTTTCCAGATATAAAATCTGACATATCTCTCTCTTTATTTAGCACATAAATATATTTAGTTATTTCGTCATTCGGCTTTAGTCTTCTTGTTTTCGCAACTTCCGCAAGTTTCATTGTTGCTTTATCAAGTACTCGGATAAGGTTTTTGTTGATTGGGCCTGTTCCATCATTTTTTTATTGCCACAAAAATATAGGAATCAAGAAAACTCTAAGAGACAATCGTTGAACATTGAAATAAAAATACTATGCAGTGTTCCATGACGCCCAGTATTTTATTGAATTCCTCATGGAACAATAAAATTTACCAAAAAAAAAAATTATTTTGGCTAGCTAAGTTACAATTGTAACTAACTTGCAGTTGAATATATCAAACCGATTACAATATGTATTATAATTGGTACCTAGTGATTTGAAGCAGGCGAGATTTTTTTTCGTAATTTTGTCCGAGAATTAGGTGGGAAAAATAATGACATAAATGTCATTATTTTCATTATGATGAAATACGAGGCACCTGAACATTACAGGAATTCAGCAGTACAGGACAATCAAACATGCTGTGAGCTATCTTGAAAAGAAATATCTGCCCTGCTACTAACCTACGTGTCGCTAGACTGGGAAGTGAAAAATGATTTAAAAGGTCACATTGGGGAATACCAATAATAACAGGAAAAACTCCATCTTCCTTATAGGCAACAGGTTTTAGGAAACGTTGTGTTTTTCTAAATTATCAATGTGTACATTTTAATATGGGGACCAAATAATGTTAGAGGTATTCTAATTCTGATCTGACAAATGATAGGTATAATAATTTGACATATTAGTATTATTAAAATCGTGTGAACAACGTAAAATATAACCCAACGTTTTGCAACATTTGACAAATAGTACGAATATGATATGTAAATGATAACTACTATCGTAGAAAATTTCTACTATCAAAAGTGACGCCTAGTTCAAGTAGCTCAACGTTGCTGATTGAATAATTATAATAGATTGGATTTTATTATTATTACACCAGTGGTTCATACTATCTAATGCTAAGTCTAACTCACAGCAATCGTTGAAGTAATTCATCCTGCTATATAGTTTGACATCGTCAGCATATAACATGCAGCTTACATCTAATTTACTTATGATATCATTTATAAATATATTAAAAAATAAAGGGCCAAGTACAGAGCCCTGGGGTACACCAGATGTAGATACAAATAGTTTTGATTGTCGCCCGCAGTATTCAACTTCTTCACTCCTGTTTATTAAGTAGGACATGAAAAATTGCAATAAACATTTGGAAAATCCATTTCTTAATTTTGAAAGGAGAATGCCATGATCAATTCTATCAACAGCCTTGTGAAATCGGTGACGCCATTTAGGTGACGGTTGACGTCATTTACTCAACTTGGGAATTTGCATCAGTTGTATCAGAGATAAATTGAAGTTATACGAAAAAGGTTCGTTGAAGTAGATTTACCATTAAAGAATCCATGTTGATGCTCACTAATATGATTTTTAAGAAACAAAAAAGTTGCTTCATGTAACAGGATTTGATAAGCTTTCGAAAAATTATTTATAAGAGTTATTGGTCTGAAGTTTTCAATATCGTCTTTGTTAATGTGGACCAATGTGCACCAATAAAGTTTGAAAAAAACTTGTTGGTCTACATAATTACTATGTTAGTGTTAAAATTACTTATCGCTGAAATAAATAAATAAATAAATACTTAAATAAAGAAATGAATAAATAAATAATAAATATTTTCATAGGGGCAATTCAGCTCGATCAAAGCCAAACAAGTTTTTAATACAAATTATCATTAACGCCCTAAATACACGTGTTTCTGAAATTGGAGCCAATATAATGGACATTCAGATGATTTCATTGGTTGTCCTTGATGTGACCTCAATATGTCAAAAATGAATTGCAAATTCTTTAAGTGAATAAAACAAGATCGATCGGTTCTATTTTAGATCTATTAAGTGAACAAGTACCTACCAGGAACAAAAATATTGATAGATTTCCCAAATATGTTTAACTGAATCTTTTTACATTTGAATTATCGACCGCGCTATGGCCCATTCGGCGAAGACTATACAAAGTGTATAACTGGCGCTGCATTCCTGCGATGCTATCGGCCTCTCTAATATATAGTCTGGTCCAAAGCGAAGTCGCAGGAACAAAAGGATCTGGATCTGCAACACTTATTTAGTTACTGAAATTGAAAGTAGATTAGGTTTTTTTTGCTTATTTGCCGTTTTGATTCGCCGACATCATGCCTTAACACGAAGGCTTTTTGCCGGCGGGCAACAAGCTCTTTAATAAATTCCTCTATCCAGATACATAGAGGCGAGGATTAGAAACACTTGTAACCGCATAAAAACATAGACAAGGCAAGTGTATTTGCATTTCGATGGCGGAAGCTTGAAGACCCTACAATTTTTATTGATCGAACTATATTTTATGCTGCAGGTTATTGGAAATTCTTAAACTATGATGGATTAATTGAAGTTATTTCACAATAAAAACATTCAGTTTTATACGATTTTCACAATATCTTTATTTTATCCATGACAATTAGTTGTTTCGCTATAACAATAGCTTCTTCAGATGGTGAGCATAAAAGTAGGTACTAATAAATATGTGATATTGACATTTCTCTGATATTCTATGAAGGGTGGGATTAAAAATACAATTAATGAAATAGTAGGAAATTTAACTTAGTGTAGGTAAAGTAGTATGAATATAAAATAAAGTGCAATGAATGGAAAAACCAGTACAACAAAAATACATTTTTCTATAAACCAGTGCAGAGTACAAATTTGCTCTTCCAAAAGAGTTTTTTTACTTTGCCGCCCGCCGAGCGACAAGTTATGGTGTATGGTGTTTCTGATGTTTGATACAATTTTGAAATTAGTGGTGTTTGCCCCATTCATGTCGACAATTTAGTGACCAGCGTGATTTGAAGATCGTTCTCGTACAACCCAAATGTCTTCCCGTGAGAATTCAATGGCAATCGACGACAACAGTAAATATCATTTGCACAAATGATTGATGTGCAAATGAAATTGCATAAGCTGCAAAATCAGTTATTCCCAATTTGCTTTCAGGGAAGTCAGGAAACAAGTATGAAAGGAAGTATTAACTATTCAGAAAATGGTGTGAATCAGAAGGAACCCAGAAGATATCAGAAAATATTGTACTTGCTTATGTTGCAGAGAAAGTCAAGGTGATGATCTGCACTGTGGTCAATATACTCAATGCTGAGATCTACAATATCAGTAAAAAATGACATAAACATCAGCGAATACAAAAAACTGTTAGCTTTCTTAAAGTGTCAAGCTATTGGTCAAAAACCTGAAATTTGGATGAAGTGGAAACCCTTTTAATTGACATGTTTTAGTTGACATTACTGGAAAACGTGGTCTCAATTTTAGTTATTGCTGGGGCATGTCGTAGAAACAAACTTATCAAAATGTCAGTGGACGACACAAAGGATAAGCAGTCAATCCTCATTGTAAAAACACCCGACTGTAAGACGAACAATCGCAGAACATTCACTGTCACAAATAACGCAAAACTAGACTATTTACCAATCTATTGAAAATATATGAGCCTCAGGCCCAAATTACAAATTTGGTAAATTACAAATTTCAACTTTGGTTATATAGAGTAATAAAAATTCAGGTTTGGATAGATTTCGTTCTTGGAAATTCTTCAACTGAAGGTGTTATAAATCTACTTTCTTATAAGTAATTCAAAAAAATAATATCAATGATATTTAAATACATAACTACATTATTACGTTAAATGAAACAAATTTGCAACTTTACTTATACAAATTAATATAAAGTTATTATTCTAATTTCCATTGAGGGTGTTTTCCGTACTGCCTAAAACTAGGGATAGTTAAATCGCTATACAAAGTAGGGGATCGGAAAGAAATAATTAATTACCGGCCGATTTCATTGATCTCTAAAATTAGCAGCGATCGAAAAAATTATATTAAGTCAAGAATGAATAATTTTTTGTAAAAATTCGACATTCTACCAGAACAACAATATGATTGTTGAGGTACGTTTATCAGGAGACACAATCCGTAATTCAACCACATATTTACAACTCCATGATATAAAAAATTGAAACCCTGTATATTTTTGTCGACCTCTCTAAAGCCTTTGATACATTTAGTCATACCAAGCTATTAAGAAAATACATTGCTGCGGAGTGCAGTAACGTATATACAACTTATTAAAAAGTTACCTGTCAAACCGTTTACAACAGAATGATGTGGATGGATATATAATAAGCAAAACAGCTGATGTCCCATATGGAATTCTGCAGGGTACTGTGTTAAGACCGCTACTTTTTACCCTGTTTATTAACAACCTGATGTTATTAAACGTCAGAGGAAAAACTAAAAAACAGTGTAGAAATATACTCTGGGTACATTAAGAAATTGTTTCAGTGCAATAAATTTACTTAAGCCATAAACTTTCTTAGTGCAATAAACTTACTTGAACGTCTTGAGACTTTTTTGGCGATTTTGAGGCAAAGTATTGAAATTTTTCAAAAAATCAGTCCCTCAAAAGTTCCGGCAAAATTCTGAAAAAAACCCAAAAAACAACCCATTTTCCACCCCCCATCCTATATATTTCTGATTATTTATTGGGGTCCAATCGATTTTTCCCCATTTATGTGCCATTAATCCTAAATTTTCTGACCTTCCACATACTGATTTTCTAGATTTTTGACGTCTGAAAACCAGTTCGGTACTAGACTTATATGTTGCTAATAAAATTTATGTATACTTGTATATTGCATACAAGCATACATATTGCCTACATATTACATACAAGCCGTAATTAAAAATTGTTAAAAAGCCATTCATATGTTTATTTACGCATGTGTGCTATAATATACTTGTACTGAATTGTATGTTTTGTTTTATGGTAAATAAATAATATTAACCTTATTTTTATCTAAGTAGGTAATTTTCTACAATGTTGTAATAGACAACATTAGGTGGTATGCTAGGAATTAAATTTTGGACATCCAAAGATATTAATATTTTGCATTATTAGGTTTACTTGATATTTGTAATTTTTTATATTAGCTCATAAGAATTTTTAATAATATACTTATAGCCAAGAAGCTGTAATGCTAAAAAGTCCAAGATGTCGTGGACGTCTGTCAGCTTAATATATGGTGTGGAAGGTCCCCCTGACCCACTGGATATCCTCAGTTTGGACCTCGTGGACCGTATTCAAAAAAACATTAGCACTCAGTTTCTGATCAGTCCTAGAATGTAATTTTTTTAGTCGACATACAGGTTTCACATTCCGTCCATTCCGAGTGACCATCTAGAGGTCATAATTTGTACAGATCACAACCAAAAGCTAAACCGAGAGTACCGAGTGATTCAGGGGGATCTTGCGCATAGACAGACGCCCACGGCATCTTGGGCTTTTTACCATTACAGTTTCTTGGTTATTAGGTTTAAATGACATTTCTCTACGAGTATATTAAAAAGCAAGCTAGGCTCCAACTTTTACAGTTGGAGCAGTTACAATAAAATAAATAACTAATAGGTAAATAAACTTTGCGTAACTTTATCAAAGAATACAACTAAGGGGCTTGATGATTCATTGTAGTATATCTTCATAGTAATAGTATACTATTTATTATATTGGATGTATCTTTAATTAGAAATTTTAATAATTCATCTTTTTTTTTGGTTGGAACTGATTTTAATGATTTATAATATGTATTTGAATAATGAAAATTAATGATTTTTTTATTCATCTTAATAAATTTCTGCAACTGTTCATTAGATGTTTATTTTATTGATTTGGTTATTATAATTCTTTTGTGTTAAAATATTTAATTCTCGATTGCTGTTTAAATTATTTTTTAATTGTATTTGAGGTAATATATCTATCGTGAGAATAATTTATGCCTATAAGTGATATTTCAGTTACTATTCCTAAATATTATAAAATATTTTTAGGTCAGTATATGTCATCATATTGAATGAAGCCGCCATACTTTTCCTAATGAACCTATTTTGGGCAAGTAGCTTTAGAATTAAAGTTTACACGGTTCTAATTTATTGACTTTTATGTGCAATAAAATATATAAAAAAATGTTATTCTACTACTATTACTACTTAGAATACAATCAATTTGTTAGGCCAATCAATTTATTAGAATACAATCAATTTATTAAACAATTATTGTTATTTTTGGAGTCGGTGCCAGCCTATACGTTTATTACTTCGTCATCCGTTTGCAAACCATTTTTTTTCTGTCCGTGTTGTCGTTGAATATTGAACTCCACCTAAAAGGCACTTTTGATTTTTATGATTAAGTTGATTAGAGAATAATTTTCAGCTTCACAATTTGATCCGATAGAAAATATATTTTTTAATTAATTTAAATATCTGTAAATTAGGGTTGTGACCGGCTCATTCGCCATTTCTGGTATATCTGGTGAGGTCCTTGATATATCATCGGAATCCAAAGTCCAATGCCAATAAAACTAAAATGGGACCCTTTTGGGGACACCTCTATTCCAATAAAAAAAGAATTTTTAAAATTTATTTATGGATGACGGAGTTGTGAGGTAACGAACATACAAAAAAAGACGAATTGAGAACCTCCTCCTTGGAAGACCCACTTTGTGTCGTCTTTTAAAAAATTGAATTGTAATCAATCTCCCTGTTGGAGCCCTATCTTGATAGTTTTCTTCATTAAAATGGTAAATTTTACAGATTACTGCTGCTCCTCCTCTCCTATACGAAAGAAAGCTATACGAAAGAATCTCTTTTGTAATCCCTCTCGTTCGTCTATATTCCGCAATTCTGCCATGTTGAGTTATATCTTTCTTGTCTATTGCTAGAGAACAGGCCTTTCTTTTCTCCTGAAGAGCTTGTAATTCCTTCCGTTTACTGTTTCTTGTGTCACGTGATTCTTTAAAAGTTATGTCGGCAAAAGATCAAATCTAATAGGGTCCTCACTGAAAAAAATTCTTAAATCATCTTTCGAAATTTTCCCAAAATGACTCATATTATACAATATAGTTTCCGCGATGCTTAAAAATTATAGCTGACAGGACAAATTTTGAGTGACGTGCGAGTACTAGATGTACTTAGCTTTTTAGGAACAGGCATTTTTATCGGTGATAAATATCGAGGCATTTTTTTTATCGCTGTCAAAATGACAAAAATAATACTGTCAAATAGACTTTTTTATATAGTAGTTAATTTATCCTTATAAATACTTTTACTTTAAATCCCTATTTTGAAATTAAAATTGTGTTAAAAATAAATAGCTGGGGAATTGTTTGATAGTTAATTGTTGATTATTCATTCTTTTCTATAACATTGTTCTAAATAATTTTCCACTTATTGTCATTTCGAAATTCCCTGACATTTTATTCAACAGCCCTAGAGATTTGATCAGCTGGTGTAGCGCCTTTAAGTTATTAAATCTCTGATGATAAAAAATGTGATCTGATTATTTACTGTTAAAGAGTATTTATTATCTGTTGAAATTTTTTAGAGACTCAAAATTTCATTATTTGTTTCTGTTTTTTGAATGTCGAGGGAATAATCTGTTCTACTTAGTTCCTTACACTAAGATTTAAGCAATCAAAAATCAAATTCAATATTACTTCGTCTGAAAGCTAATTCAGTGTGCACTACCTTAAGATAAATATCGTCTCGTTTACAAAATGCAACTTTCTGTTCCTCATTAACCACATTTTCCTTCCCAATTCCTCGAGTTCTTTGTCTTCAGTTGGATGTATTTGCGAAAAACATATTTTTTCAAACATGAGAAAAAAATATTTTGTGTAGTCAATCTGTATCTTAATAGTAATTTAAAATGACAAAGGGTATTACCAAAACCAAACATCAATTATTGAAATTATGACTCTTCAGGCCACTAAAATTTTTCAGTTAACAACATGTTCCCTCTTTAACTGAACGTGTACTGTCAGTAAATATGGATACCGCTGACCCGCTCATTGACCCTGGGCAACACCAAGTAATATTTGTTCTTCTATTCAATTCATTATATATACTGTATATGTTAAATTACGCTATCAAATTTAAATTCATGTTTATTTAACTATTGGTAAGGACACAGCTAATGAATCATTCTTGTGCTATATTCTATATTTAAAGTCAAATGGAAAATTAATAGATGCAAGACCCTTTTTATGACGGTCAAGGGGCCAAATTTTCTTCAACTAAAATTTCATTACTAGGGCAGACAATTTATTTTACACTACACCATTTTTTTTACTACACCAAAACTGACATTAGCTCGTTAATATTTATTCACGCAATATTCGAGAGCCATCTTTGAGCCGGCTTCTTCTAAAATCCCCGACCATAAATGGCAAGAATGGCCGCCGTATTGGAACCGCCATCTTAAATATTTATTTTGGCAAAAAAATCGTTATCATCTACCTCAAAATTCCGAGATTTTAAGTTTATTCTGAAAATAAATGGCAAACATGTCTGACATCTTGAATTTTGATTTTTACAAAAAAGTGATGATTTAATTACGGGGTATATTACTCTCTCAACACTTGTAATATTGATAGGATTTCAATGATTTCATATATAAAGCAAATAATGAAGACACAGTGCATCCTGTGAAACTATATAATACGTAATGCACAATAAACTAATGACCAGTTTCCCACTGCTTTACTAATGATAGGGGTCTCTTCATTATATTATAATCATTTATTAGCACAGTCATTCAAGGAATTGATAACAAATTAGAAGCCGTATAACCAGGATTGAAAAATGTGCATGTTAAAACCACTCTGTGGGTCGAATACCAAAGTGGCATTCCTCGGAATACGACAAACTTGGAAATTACCTACCATCATTCAAGTCATTAATTTCTCCTGCGACGTGCATTTATAAACACATTCTATCTATCAGTATCAGTATCTTACCTATCAAGAGTCGTATATAGATACACTTCTATAATGGAAAGGAATAAAGGAATAAAGTCACAAATTTAAAATTTATTGTATGGTAAAGGATAATTTTGCAGAAAATCTAAAGTACGTCGCTTTCGGTCATTCTTTTGACCCTGGCTTGCTTTATTCTATTTCTTTCCTCGTTACTTTTCTTACCCTCCTTGCATTCCTTTTTCTACCCCTTTTCAGATAATATTCTTTCAATTTATTTGCTGGATAGGGCTGGAACCTTTGCACAACATGCTTCTGACAACGATCATAGAATAGATATTAGTAATTTAAGATTAGTTAGAAATGTGACCAATAATAGACAGTTGGATGCATTTGAGAGCATAGAAATTATGCAATGTAAAAATAGTATGAATAGCGACAAGGGACCTATACCGTATAGCCCGCTTTACGCGTTGTTTAGCAACCGATCATTGAAGCGTGATTAGTCACTCGCAAATTTTACGGTAATATCATTAGTGACGTCACCATGAAAATATCATAAATAGGGTAAATTTTTTAGTTTAAGATTAGTTTTAATCGTCTCCGGATGATGCCAACTTGGTTGGCGGAACGCGCGTTGAGCGAAGTAAAAGTGTTTGGTAAAAGTTTGCGAAGTTTGGTGTTTGTGGAAACTACTTCGAGTGTTATTTATTTGCTATCAAAGCGAATCAAATTTGCTAGTGTTACTTTGTTTTAGTTTCTGTCAGTTTTGACCAGTGGAGATGGTGTTCCCTGTCCCCAGGGACTGTTAAAAATTGTATTGGAAATTATATCTATTATACTACTACCATCACTCTCATTTAATGTGTTCAAGTTCATAGCAATATTTACTGTATTTTAATTTTTTCTCTAATGACATCTTTTATGTCAACAGTTACTTCGTATCTTGTATTAACGTTACTTTTCTCTGCTTAGGTACCAATTGCTATGCTATCACAAAATGAGTTTTCTTCATTTTCTTTGGGAACTTGTCTGTTGTAATTTTCTTATCACTTTGCGTCTTATCACGAATTTCTGTGTTTATAGAAAACTTGTCCACTTCAAAACCAACTTCTATAGTTCTAGAAACAACTTCTGCGCTTCATAAAGCGTGTCCTTTTAAAAATATGCTTCTCTTTTTGGCATGTGGTGCCTGTTCGTCGTACCCAAGACGACACTGCATGACCATATAAAAGGAATACATGGGTCTAAAAGTCAAACGTTTGGCAGAGCTTTGGCTATTCTCTTGGAACATTAATTTGAATGAAACCAGCTTATGCATCATGCATGGATGAAACCAGCTTATGCTTCATCGATCGATTTTCGATGATCGACCATCGATCATCGAACACAAAATATTTGGAGCAAAAGGTGTTGCATGCTCTCGTACTACTAGTTGCCCTGGAAAGGAAAATATGACCGTATCTCCTATTAGCGCTGCGGGAGATAAAGTTTTCCCTCTTATATCGTAAAATGGCAAACATGTTTTGGATCAGTGGATAGCTGACAAAGGCACTAACGATCTAAGGCCTCATCTCTTGCAGCCCTTAGATGTAGCGGTTTCAAGTCGTTTAAAACTACTTGGGATGAGGAATTAGTGACACGGCAAAGAAAAAATTAGGGAATAAAATTACCGAAAATTTTTTTTTCAGAAAAAATCGGTAAAATTTGGAATAATCTAAATATCATTCATACAGATTGAATTTAAAAAAGCAGGCATATATCCATCCAATTCATCATCCAGTCATACCTAAAGCAAAGTATTACCCAGAGATATTAAAACGGTTTGAGAGCATTCAGAAAACAAACAAACAACTAATGAAGCTGAAGTGACTAAGAATGAAGTAATAAATAAGTGAAGTCGACAATGACACACAATCTGGGCCAAGAAATGTGTGGATTGAAGAATACCATGGCGAACAAATTGCGCAAGATAACGTGCAAGCTGGGCCAAGTAAAGTGTCAAATGAATAAGATCACAGCGAACAAGTCGATCAAGACAACATGCAACCTGGTCCAAGTAATGTGTCATTTGAAGATCTTCTGGAAACTGTGAAACAAAATGTCGCCAATAATAAAAAGACAAGGAAGAGACGGGTTGCAACTGGTTCTGAAGTAATTACACATCAAGATTTAGAAGATTTTCATCTTACCCAAAACTCGAAACATGGCAGAAATCGAGATAGCACTAGCAGCGAGCACTACTAGCACTAGTAGCGTCGATCGCCTGTACAAGGAATGATTAGGATTTTTTAAATAATGACGATCGTGCAGATGCCACTACTGAATATCTTGAAAATATTAAATTACACGACTGGGTGTTAGTTAAATACTACACCAATAAAACCATAAAGTATTGTGCAGGACAAATTACAGACATGTACAAAGACAGATGTGAACGTGTTGTAAAATTTCTCCACGTCAATAAGTTGAGCAATAAATTCTTTTGGCCTGCGATAGAAGATATTGACGCAATTGTATATGATAACATTTTGTGCAAGTTTGATGTAGAATTTTGCGGATTTAATATTCACTTATTTAATTTCAAACTTTTAGTTTAATATGCGGGGCAAGTTCGAATATATCCAAATAACAAACAAGTGTAAAATACTACATTTATTTATTTATTGGAAATGGTACGCAAATGCTTATAGGGGCTTTATGATCTTGCCCCACATCTATTTATAAAGAGTTGTATGAAATTCCAAGATTATATCCGATCTTTCCCCAATACCGGGTCAAGTTCGGAAACGTGTACTACAAATATTCTTTAACGAGCTAAATCACTTTAAAATCATATATCACTTCCGTACGTATTTTGTTTAAATGCTAAAAATGCTATTTGTGAAGTGCAATTTAATTTACTTTTTCTTTGTCTATGTTGTACTTTGACAATTCAATTAATCGAAAATGCGTTCGGGTTTGCCCCAACTCACCTTACTTATACTTAAAGAAAATAATTATAAATATATAGGATTATATCCAGTGAAGGAACATTCCGTTAATCCAATAAATAAACATAACAAAAAAGTTAGTTCCTAATCTAACCTTAATTTTTCCTATCACCCACACACTATCACTAACAAGCTCAGAAATGGACCAAGGTATTATAAAAATTGTATGACTTAAATGCTGCCGATTACAGAACTAAAATATAAACATTTAGGTTATGTATTGAGATGACGGGGGAGTTTTAAAATAATATGAATTTAATATCACTAAAATTATACATATTTGTTCCTTCACTAGGTACTCACTGTTCCTCGACTGGGAAAATCCCCATATGATCTGCCATCAGCATAGTTTAATTTAATAAGACCCGTTCTCTCATTGAGCGCTTTTGTCAACATGTTTTAGCCATTCATGGCAAAGTCAAGAATTATCGTAGATCTTTATTACCTTCACGTTTCCATATACAAGGAAATTGTAATAATCCTTGAAAAGTAAGTTCGTATTCAGGAAACATCCCATTCTAAAGTGATTCCTTCATTCATAAAATTGTTATCAAAATGTTTATTTGTCTATCTCTTAAATTAAATATATATCATTCCCCGGTATTCTCTCGTCTTTGGCCTGAGGAACACTCTGTCCCAAACGAGTTGTATGCCTCGTTCTGAAGACGTTCAAATAATTCTCAAGAGAGCCAATTAATTATTGAGAAATAAAGAAAGGCAGCCACAACTAATGAAAATCCTCCGAAACAGATAAGCAGCATAATTAAGGTAGTGAAAAAATAATAATATTGTAATAATAATAATATCAACTTTTTGCCTCTACATTTTAACTGTTCTAAGGGACTGCAAAAAATTTTTGGAAATTTCCATACAGTTCAATGTCGGATTATTTATGTAAGTATTTTCGTAAAATAAGCGTTTTGAAATTTTCAAGTATGCCTGTAAATATCAATGCCTTTAAGTGGTGATGGAACGCAAGGTAAAACTTATACGGACGCCGCCAGAGACATATTTATGTTAGTAAACTTCGGGAAGGCTCAACCCTGATTCTTGGAAGTCACCCTTAGTTGGCTGGGAACATGTCGAGCCGCCAACATAGCACTAACAGCTAGATAAGATGCCGAAAGCGCCAAACAGAAGATACTAGGAAAGCAGTGTAAATAAATAAACATAATTCCAAATTCCTGTTTCGAAGTTACCACGTTCTTGTAAGAGAAAAGCTGTCGCCTGGCCCATTATTGACAGTTTAATTACGCTTTATACATTTTTCTCGTCTTTACTTAATGATATTTGACAAATTTGGGTGGCCGCATTGCAGTGATACAGGCCGGTAGTCAACATGTTTATGCCTTTTCTCAACCGTACATGACGTTAACATATACAATGTGTTTGGTATGCGTATTCAAGCGCCGCGCCAGCGGGAAATGAAGGATTGAGTGATTTATCCCTAAAGAGTTAAGCCACTATTATTGGCGCCGACTAGTGAAAACAAAATCACCGAAATAGTAGCAAACAGCGGTATCTGTTTTCTACTACTGGTAAAAAATAATAATAATAAATGGCTTTATTTTTCTATTCACAACAACCTAAAAATACAAAAAAACAGAGGAATGGTGGTACTCATATACAATTTTTACTTGCCAATCCATATCAAAAAACAAAAAAAAATATTGATATCTATTATACCGAAGGTATCTTTAATTAGAGCTTTTCATTTAGTTTTGATATTTTTTGGTTAGATCTAGGTTTTTGGTTAGATTCTTTGGTTAGATTTTTTGGTTAGTATAGGTATTCATCTTTGTAAATTACTACAACTGTTTTACCTTTATCAGCTCATGTAAAGATGATTTTATGTTCAATAGATTTTTGTTTTATTGACTTGGCTATTAAACATCCTTTTGTGTTAAACTCTTTAATCTTAGAATGGTGTTTAAATTCACTTTTAATTATATTTGAGGTAATATATCTATCGCTATCCAAGTTAAACTTCTTAGTATGTATTTCATTAATTCAATTTGGCCCTCCCTTTATAGAATAATACCTTCAAATATCATTACCAACATATATTTAAGTAATTGTAATAATTTGAATTAGTAGTTTTATCCTGAAGAGGGTTGAAATCTTTGATGTGAAACTGATACTGACGTAGTTTTGCACAGACATCAAAACACTGAACACTATACTCGACGCGCGTTTCGCTAACCAAGTTGGCATCATCGCACAGCCTAAATTTTCGGTAATTAATTCCAATGATTTTATAAACAAGGTCAATAATATTCAGCTGCAGGAGGGTGAATTTCTGATCTCCTTTGACGTATGTTCATTGTTTCCAAGTGTACCGATTTCACAGACCCTGGACTATCACAAGGATTTACTCGAATCAAACACTCTTAGTGAAGTAGTAATAGATGAATACATTAAACTCACCAAACTTTGCATGAAACAAATTGTTTTCAATTCAATAATAATTTTTTCGAGCAACATGAAGGGACAGCAATGGTTAACTCTTTGTCACCTTTTATTGCCAGTCTATTCATGAGTAGATTTGAAGTTGAAGCAAAAGAAGATCTCGAGTATTTCCCTAGAGTTTGGCTGAGTTGATGATATTTTTGTAGTTTTTGATACTAAAGTAGCTAACATGGACGACTGTTAATAAATTGAACAATAGATTCTCTTCATTTAAATTTACATATGAAATACGGAATGCGGAAAATAAGTGAGAATTTGATATATACCGATATACCAATACTCATAGATATATACCAAATGGCTCTAACCATTACGTTCAACACAAAATGGGTCTTAATAAGGAGATATTTGAAAAAGAGAAGTCGTTAATCAAAGATATAGCTGTGGGTAATGGATATTGTACAGGCCTAGTTGATAAAATGATCAGCAAACGTAAATTAAAAGAAACCCTTCGCAGATCTTCGACCTTTCAAATTAATAGAGAAAGTTCCAACATTATATCAATTCCAACTGTAGGCAACTGAATAATGCCTTTGAAAGTTGAGAAATTAACAAACGCAGAAATAGTATGAATAGTGACAAAGGGCCTATCCCAAATAGCCCGTCCTTTGGTTTGTCGCTCGTGGTTTTCGATAGTGTTCAGGGTTTTGGTATCTGTGGAAAATCACGTCAGTGTTAGTAGTTTTATACTCTATCTGAAGAAACTCTTGTTAGAGCGATACAATTATTGTCATGGCCAAAATAAAAATATTGTCAGAATTTTTAAAACTATTTTTGTTATGAATTCATATAAGTACAATTAATATACATATTGAATATACCCTACCATATAAGCATCCCATCTTCCATCAAAGAGCATAAAATAAAGGTACAAAACAAGAACTAATACATAAGCCACAGACATTGATAAAAAAAATATGTGGTCATTGGTTTATCTACTGCTTTATCCACTTATGCCGTTCGGCCATAGGAAAATATTGGTCAAAGGTTCAGGACCAATTTTTTTTGTAGAAAAATCACAAAAATCGCAAGGGTGCAAGGGATTAGACATTTGCCTTGCGTGTATCTACTACCTATAATATAATATATATTATCTACGGTATCTATAGCAATAATTAGTATATGGAATGTAGCAAAATCACAATAAATGGAATATGTTTGCTGCCTACGTTCAACCCACATATCGTAATTTCGGCTAGGACAACTAAAGTTACAGGTTAACCGTCATTCTTCTGATGATATCTGATATTAACCCGTATTGCCACAGTTTCTTTGCACTATGTATGGTTTTATAGTGAGGAGTGAGCACGGAGTGAGGACTCCGTCACGGTCAGTGAACAAACTATTCTGTGAAGTTTTAACTCACTCCTATAATTCGTAGTCGAGGCAAGCTAGTTTATAATTTTCACTTACTTAATACAAATACTTTATTTATATCTCATATAAAGTTGTTGGACCGAAAACTTGTAGTTTTTCCTTATATGGTGCCCCATGAATTACTGTGGATTGTTCCTTGAACTGCTGATTCGCTGAAGTTATAAATCGTCCATCTAACATCAAAACATCCGAACCGTAAAGAAATGACATTATATAATATGGTTCATGATAGCTAATAATATGTATATTTAGCTTATGCTGGTGTATTTTTCCTGATGACACAGCGGTGGATTTATCAGTAGACTCGAGCCGAAAGTGATAGGTATATTGAGATGGTCGAAAATTTACACCGGCCATAAATAAATATGCCCTAATGTCGCATACTCTACCTATATGTTTGCTTTATATTTTTTCTTGATATTTTGCCACCTGAAGTTTTCAAATATTAAATAATAAAATTTGACCCACACCAACTTTTTGTCGTTCTTCAACTTTGGACTACCCTTCTATATATAAAAAATTCATATTATTCATGAAAATATAGTAAGCAATATAGTCACCAGTGATAAAAAATGTTTTATTTTATTTTATTTCATACACTACAGCAGATATAAATTTAATTCCAGGGTATGAATTATAAAGAAAATAAATACAAAAATATATATACAATAGTAAATTAAGTAGGTTACAATTATAATAAGATATATCAGGATGTACAAGTAAAATAGTTAAAATATATAGAGGGAAAATGCAGTTTCTCATGTCAGTTAAGTTAGCTCCCTATCGAATGCAGCTTTGACTGATATCGAATGCAGCTTTGACTTAGACAACGATCCTCCACAAGCGTTCTAAAGCGGAAAGCAATTTTGATATAAGTTATAAACGATCGTGACAGAAGTGTTACTTAGTCCAATGTTCTGTTTAGAGTGTTACTTAGTCCAATATTTTATCTACTGGTCCTTGTTTTTGCTATAATTAAGTATCTCACACGAAGTTCCTACACGGTGGTAAATAAAGCAGTGTAAAATTTCTGAAACTTAGTGGTATGGCCCCATTTCAACAAAAAAAATTCCTGGGCAATAAATGGCATAAATGCCTCATATCTTGAAATGATTTTTGAATTTTCCGCTTACTTCCTTTATTTACAGGGTAATATTAAACCATCCCACTGTTTGGTCTTGTAGTGGTAACTTTTAATTTAATGGCCTCGTGAACCGATTCTTACAATCTTGTTAAAACTAAAACTTTAGTTGAGAAAAATTGAGGATGCTAATCGATTCAAGACAAAAACTCAATATATAGGGTTACACCAAAGCTGGCTCAAATCTGAATTATCCCCGAAATTTGGTATTATGAGATTGTGGCATTATGAATTAAAGTCAATTTGCTTTCGAACAAACCGTTTATTCTGAACACTTCAAGAAGTTGGTTAAAAGTCAATAAAGAACAAACATTTAGATATATTACATCGTGTTTAATTGCAAGGGTTGACTAAAACATCGAGTAATGCTAGTTATTGGTCCAGGCCGTTAAGGATTTCATCAAAGCTATAGGAAGAATGCCATTACAACATTTTCCGAGAAATAACTCGCATTTTTATTCTTGCTAGTTATGTTATTAATGATTATTCTATGTCATGGGTCAGAATAACCTACAAAGAACACGTACGTTATCACCAACTGTTGCATTTACTGTAACTTACATAGCTTTTACCTGCTAACACGTACGATTAATTTTTAATAGAGGTATACGCACAATGCTAAACATAATATAATATTACTTGTGGTGATTTAAATACACTAGTCATTACGTATAATAATTTAGTTATATCTATGTTATAGTGATATCGTTTGATATACAAACTGGAGCAAAAAATTGTGCGTTTTGCAAAGAAAACCCATACACCAATTACTGCAGAAGCGGTAAATCACATCACTATGCAATACAAAAGGATATTTAGTGCAAAATTGTATACCGCCACAATTTCTTGTAAATAGAACTAGGGTCTCCAGTCCGCGTCTTACCATATCGGTCGTTATCCCTCTTCAACTCATATAAATCCCATTTTCCTTCTCACTCACTTAGACACCTGCATGAACAAGCCGACGATTTACTGGCTTTCCTGCTCAGTGGCGTATCATCATGTGCAACCAAGGTGAAGTGACTTCAAAAGATGTCTTATTATGTCATATTCATATATGTGCAAAACTTTAAGCCAAAAAATTATTTAGTTTTTAATGTATTTAAAATATATTGAAAAAAATTTGCATGCTGCGTGTACAACTTAGTGCTCAATTTAGCCGATAACAAATTAAATAAAAGAATGCAATTAAATTGCTATTGCCCAGCAAGGACCACGGGGAGGTAAGAGCGCCCCTTGCCAGGATAGAACGTGGTTAGGTTACTTATTATTAGTAAACGATAAGACTTTATAACAAATTAACTCACCAATTTGCGGAATATGTTATTATTTGCATATATAGTTACACTCACATTGATATTTTTCACTGTCACTTATTAGTAGCACTCTTCACAAAAACTCACATCAGAAATTCATATCACTATTCACTATCTGAAAATAAGTCACTTTCACTAGTGTCTTCATTTACATTTATTATGACTGGTTTAACGGGAGTTACCGGAGTATCTATTATTCTTGATTCCACCTTCTTCACATGATCTATATATTTTATCCAGTTTGCCGCATTTACTTCTTTGATTGCACCATTGAGAAGTTTTTTCACATGAGCTAACTTAAATGTTGTATTTTCTCTAGCAACTTTCCCTTTTATTTGAGCCCAAATAATCTCAATTGGGTTCGGTTCGCAGTGATATGAGGGCAATCGAATTACCTCCATTCCTCTTGTTTTGGCCATTTCACCCACTACATACTTCTTTAAAGCTGGAAAATGTTGCCTTGGCAGTGTCAACAATTCAGCTTTAAGCAGTGAATAATCGTGTTCGATGTTTCTTTCTTCCAGCCAGTCTTTAATTTCCGCTTTCCGCCATGCAGTTGTGGGCAGCTGTTCTGTTCTACGAGAATGATAAGATTAGTTTTCTATTTTATTTCCTATATTAGGATAATTGCGCGTCCCACTGAGCACCGCATTCCATTAGTCTGCATATCAAACGAAAGCACTATACTTCTAAAATATTGTCGGAAGCTTTAATAAATATATAAAACGCTTCATCGCTTTAATAAATATATAAAACAAAAGTGAATAATTGGCCTTTAGGTAGTTTCTATTTTTTTAAAAAATTTGTTAATGGGAAACATTAAATAAAATAAAATAAATATATATTTATTTCTATATATATTAGACTATAAGATACAAATATGACATTACTCACTCAGGTGTAGTACCTGTGTGTGTATTTACTTGTACTCACAAGTAAAGAGTTTTAACTAATAGATACATAATATTCAAGCAATTAAAATAAATTTGTATAACATATTAATAAGTAGAATAACAGACAATACATTTTTATACATAACAACCTTAAAAATACACTTAAAAAACAAACAAGTGTTCCTTGTTTATTTTTTTTTCATCTAGTTTATATGCTAATAACTAATAATTATTGTAATAGGCGTAAATATAATACATGCAATATTACTTTGCTCCTTTCATTATCACGCCATATATTGGCGAAATCTTCATTATAAATAAGAAAAACTTTCTATCTTTAACTATTAGTGTTTGGTTTTGAGTAGGCCATCCCATTGAGTGATAGTGTATATCGCTTAAGCTTGGAACTGAAAGCTGTTTTTATTTAAGAATTCTTTAGTTCTGGTGGTAGAGTGTTGAAGAACTTAGGTCCAAGGTAAGTATAACTCTTTTGTAAAGTTTCTATTTCTTGTCCTATGATTGTGTTCAGTAATTTTTGGCTATTTTTCCTTTTATATTATTGTAAATTAGTTGTTGTGTTGTTGTATATCATTGGACAAAAAAAGAGTTGCCTTGAATTCATTACATTAGACTGATTGTGCAGAAGATTTGATGAATGTTATTTTTTTCTGTGGATAATTTTTAAAATGTTTTTTTTTGCTCAATTTCCACTCTTTTTAGTGCGATTTTTGAAACCCCTTTCCATGTCAATATTCCATAATTGGTATGTGACTCAACCAAAGAATGGTATAAGATTTTCAGTTCATATAAATCAAGGATATTTCTTAATATTTTAAATATAGTGATAAACATTTGATTTCCCTTTGTGACATAATCTGATTGTTTGTCCCATTTTAGGTTTTTGTCAATGTAAATGTCAAGATATTTTATATGCTCATTACGGGTAATTTCCAAGTCACTACTTATTTTGATCTTTTCAAGGTTGGGTAAGGACGGTTGGACACAGGCAATAAATAAAGTTTTCTTTTTTTTATCAGCGTCTACCTTTCCTTTTAATAATTCCCAAGTGCTATTGATATAAACAATAGCCGTATCATCTAAATAAACAATAAATTCATATGTATTTATTGTTTCCATACCTACTATCTATTTTGAAGAGAGACACATACCTTATGTCAAATAAAATAGGTCCCAATGCAGTCTCTTAGGGGACACCAGTACAATGATACTCAAGCCACATACTGTGTTCATATATAACGAAATTTGCCGAATATGTCCGATATGTTACTGATTGCTGCCTTTCTAACAGAGATTTGTAATATCTTAGGTTATGTGCTGCAGTGTTATGTAGTGATATAGTGACCGTTAAAAAATATTTTATGTAGTGTAGTTTTGTATCTAACTTGAAGGTATATAGTTGAAGTATATATATATATATATATATATATATATATATATATATATATATATATATATATATATATATATATATATATATATATATATATATATATATATATATATATATATATATATATATATATATATATATATATATATATATATATATATATATATATATATATATATATATATATATATATATATATATATAAATATATATATATATATATATATATATATATATATATATATATATATATATATATATCTAACTTGAAGGTATATATAAGGCTGATAACAATTTCTGTTGAATAATGATACTTTTAGTGGTCGTAAACCTAAAGAGATTGCACGTTTACCCTGGAAGCAACACTGCCCATTGCCCAGGAAGTAGATATCGTTAAAAATTGATGTGAACACATTTTACTAAGTAGTACTACGTACTACTACTATTACTACCTCGTACTACTGTATACTATCCACTACTATATACTATACAAACTGGCATCAAAAAAGAATTCATACACGCAATTAAAATTGTTTTAATAGAAGCAAACTTAATGAAACCTATTACGTTATATTAAATATCAACACCATAAAGACGAAGTAAACTAAAAAAATTACAGAAAAGAGGAAGAATGAACTTTATAATGAAAGGACACTAAGCTGAATACACTGCAAATAGAAAGAGTAGAAACTTACAAATATTTGGGATCCATATTCCACGAAAATGAAGGATACGAGGACTAAATACAAGCAAAGATACAGAAAGGAACGGTATGTGCAGGAGGCTTGATGAGAGTGTTAAAGTCGAAAGTTCTGTCACATAAAAACTTAAGGTATATGTAATGGTTATGGGTATATATTATAATGGTTATAAAACCAGAAGTAGTTACTGAGACATGGGCTTTAATAGAAGAGCTAGGAGTATGGGAGAGGCAGATACTAAACTTTTGAAGGAAAAAAGTTAAAGGTATATGCAAAAGAAGAGACTATAAAGAACCTTAAGATCTATAGAAAGAACCAGATATTATAAAAATAATTATCCGTCATATTGCGGATGAAAAATTCGAGGTTTGTCAAAGAAACCATACATACAGCAACGATGGATAACGGAGAGAGAGGAAGGCCAAAAGTGAAATGGAAACAGCAAGTAGAAAATGACTAAGTAGAGAATGATCAAGTATAAAAATAAATCTATATTTCAATCAATAATAAAAATGTGTCTGGGAGAGGACATGTGCAATGTCCATCTAAAGATAGGATAGCGCAGTCTACATTTACATCTGGGTCTTATTTTATCCACGGCAATTAAGACTCTTAAAAATTATTTCAAACGTCTAAATATAATCCCAATTAAGCAATTACTTTCTTAATTGAAAGGAGTTTGCACTGTATATACGTATGCTTTGCCAGCTTTGCAGATAGAACATGTTTTGTATGTTACGGCCGTCCGCATTGTTATGGCCGATTAGGTCATGACTCACTTCGTTAACATTATTACCACACAATAAGTAAATATTTTCAGCACCCTGCTACGTTTCCTTTGTACAAGCAAGCTTAAAATTAAAATAAATTATTGTAATTTTTAAATTTACGTAGTATCAAAATTAGTTAAGGCCCATAATACACCCTGTGTTAGGTTAGTTTTATTACCAGGTGCATGCTCTAATAGTAGAAGAAACGATCTTTATCTAACCCTGCCAAAACAGATAATACCGTCAAAATATCAATTTGGCTACCTTAAAAACAGTGGAGCTTCCATTTTCCTAAGAACAATACTGAATACTTCAATATTTTTTGGAAGCTATATATAGTAATAATAAGGAGCTTTCAGCAAATGCTCATAGAATA
>CAXKVY010014178.1:0-28498 GCA_964058915.1 Tetropium fuscum
GTTTGACTGAAATTTTCCAGTGCAAATATTGACGTTATACAGGCAGAGAAATATGAAGATGTACTCATTATAAATACTGCTAAGGAGAAGGCTCATCACTTGAAAAATGTAGTTATAGTTGACCAATGTGTCGATCTTCTCATAATTGTATCAATGTTACCGGAAGAGTATACAAATGTATTTATTAAAACCTAGTACCTACATGAAACGTAACAGCTAAATTATACATCGCAATAGTGTAGCTGTCGCTTACAACTTTTCAAAGATTATCGAAGGGCACAAAATTTTCTCTGGCCCATTTGCCTCTAACTTCTGATGCCAAACCGAACGGCTTAATGATATACCACCAAATTACACAATGGAAAGGAAATATTTTAAATCCTTTTGAGTGGGGTAGGAAAAACTCTAAAAATCGATTCATACCAATTAATAGAACCAAACCGCATGCACCACAGACTTTACTGGAGCAAATAGCTTACGCACAAGAGGTTGTCACGGAAATTACGGTTGCAGAAAATTAACTGCTCAAGTATTGGCTCAAGCTGCTTAATGGGAATTAGCTGCTCACTAGTCTGCAAAGAATGGGCTTAAATTGTGAAAACGCTGATGTTCCAGAAGATACGGAAGAAGATGTCCAAAACGATGTTGATGAAGATTGATATTAAATTATGAAACATTACAGGATAAATATAATAGATGTAATTTTCAAAAAAAATATCTTGAAAACAGCTATATTATTATAGCATTACTGTTTTTTATACCTAATGTTATACAAATATGTAGGTATACACGGCAAAAAATAAATGTTAACATTATTTTTCATATTAAAGACCACGCTCTTAGAGACAAGAAAAAACAACTAGTTATCATTATAAATAGTTGTGACTTGTTGAGTTTACAAGTTATAAAGTGTATTTTTATTATTGGCGCTACCACTTATTATACGAACCCACTGGCGTCGCAATATATTCGTGATATTCACCTGTATTTTTCTCTTCGAATGTCATACGCCGTCATAAAATTCAAAAAACATAGTACCAGGGGCGTGGCCGCTTCTGATTACAGGGTGGTATTACTCTCTTTAATTTCCAAATAGACTATACTCAAGAAATAGGCATCATACAATTTTTGACAAAGTAAACCATTTCAAAATAAATCGATTATAACTTATGTTGATCATAATCTGAAGCAGAAGCGATAGAATAGTTAGATAGAGTAGAAACCGTTGATCGTATTCTGAGTCATTTCAAGGCGGAAACGTATTAATTCGACTTAATAAGCCAATCGTTCCCGAGAATAGTGTTACACGTGAGCTAAGTGTACTTGAACAGTTTCGTAATAGACACCGAGGGCTACACGAAGGCGTATAGAATGGACCCTTGGTTAGTAAATTTAACCTTAGCGCCCTTCATAACTACTCTTACCGAGTAATTCTGGATCTTATTGCCGCCGACAAGATACTCTTCGATGTCCCTTGCAATTTATATCGTTAATCGGCTATTTAATTGACCGTATCTCTTCCACCAAATGAGATATTGGATTCCGCCATTAATTTTCTATGGCTGCTGTCTGAGTCGTAAAATATACGGAAGGCTGGCTGGGATCATGCATTCCACGCTTTTTTACAATATAATGTTTTTTATCACTTTATTCTTATTTTAAACACAGTAAAAAGCATTTCATTAGATTGAGTTAAAATGAGTTAAACATGATTTTTTACTTTTTAGCTCGGTTTCCCGACTTTTTCTAAGAAATATAACGTGGGGTGCTTAAAAACCAAATGTCAGAAAATGTTAGAATCTCAAGAAGGTCCAGGTTTGTGTCCTAATTATTTTGTAGTTTTTAGAACAACTGAGGATTTAAAATAAAAACGTTTAAGTTAAAAAATTTTATCTATTTTTTTTACTTTTTTTTCAGTTTCCCTTTAAAGCATGTTTTTTTAGTTTTTTTCACTAAAAAATATGTTAATTAGTTTTATTTTCTGCTATGAAAAAAATTAATTTTTGTTCGAGTTCTTGAATAAATAACCTTTTTTTAAAAAATGGAATATCCTATATATAATAATAATAACAATAATCGTTTTTATTATAACCCAAATTACATAAGTGATTTAATTTATTATAATTATATACAATTGAGGTATAAAGGGCAGAGAATCTTAAAAGTCCTCTGTTCTTCCACACAACCCAAAAAAAGAAAATGTATTCATGCAACCTAGACTTAATTAATTTAGTTATAGGTTAATATATAAGCAATTAGTTAATTTAATCATTTTAGACGCAGCAACAACCTATATGATAAAACTTTAACTAAAACTATATATTACGTATTATGTTTTGTAAAAAGCATTTTTTATCTTAAATCTTGTGTATGGCAGTATCTTGAGATCATCAGAAATGGAGTTGCAAAGAGAAGCTATGCGATATGAGAATCCAGAACGAAATTCTTTGGTCTTGTGCTTTGGGATGGTAAGCGTTGATTTGTGCCTTATATTAATGTTATGCACATCTGTTCTGTAGGTAATTTTATTGTACAAGTAAGGGGGTGACTTAGTTAATAGCATTTTGTGAAAAAAGCAACAGCTGTGGAAAAAGTTTCTAGTTTTGATATTAAGCCAACCAGTTTCCCTCAGACTCGAGGACACCGATTCGTATTTTCTAATTCCACTTAGTCTAATACAACTATTTTGTAACCGTTGTAATCGCTGGGCATCGACTTGACGTAGGAAAGGGTAATATACAATTGAGGCATAATTTATATGCGACAACACAAGAGCTTCACATAACAACCTTTTTGTTTTCTTTGTTTGTTAACATATCCTTACTTGCGTAAATTAAGTTTAGATTAGCAAAAGATTTCTTAATAATATGGTTAATATGTTCTGTAAATTTAAATTTTGAGTCTAAATATAGACCTAGATTTTTTGATACGTTTGATACTTCAAGGTGGTCGTTTTTTATATTAATATAAACCCGTTTAACACGCCTTTCTCTTGCTTGTTTCCTACCAAATATCATTACTTTGGATTTCGACGAATTTATTGATTAACAAAAACCATTTGATAACTCAATGAGTGATGATAAATCTCGATTAACTCGGTTACAAGCATTTTCAATATCATCTTCTTTAAATGAATAATACAGCTGAGTATCATCAGCATAAAAATGTGATTTGCAAGTCTTGAGAGCATTTTGAAACTCAGCTGTGTATAAAATAAACATGAGAGGGCCCAATATCGATCCTTGTGGGACACCTTGACTTACTTGTAATATATCGGAGTTTTTATTATTAACAGCAACTTTCAGTAACAGTAACAGTAACTGCCAGTAATGTATTGTTTCATTAACTCAATTGATTTTGGACAAAATCCAAAGTAAGGTAATATTGCCAGCAGTAGCCGTTGATCTATGCGATCAAATGCTTTACTATAATCTAGTAATACTAATATAGTAATGTCATTATTGTCTGATGACTGACCAATATCATCTACTACTTTAAGCAATGAGCTTGTCGTACTATATATACCCTTTGCGAAAACCAGACTGATTTGAAGGTAATATATTATTCAATGCCACGTGCTCCCTAATTTGTTGGTTCATAATTATTTCACTTACTTTAGACATAGCTGGTAATATACTGATTGGTCTTAGGTCTGTTAAATCTGAGACATTATTAGTTTTTGGTAATTAAGTATTATTTTAGAACTTTTCCTAAGAGATGGAGAAACATCATTCTCAAAACAGCAATGGATAATATGCGTTAACAGCGGCAGAACATACGGACACAGATATAAAAGCAGTCCAACTCCAATACCGTCGACACCAACTGCCTCAGATTTAACAGATTTTAGTGCTAGGTATATTTGATATTCGGTAACCATTTCAAAGGTGAAAGTACCGGTATTACATCTGATATTATTATTGTAGAATTCAATAGTTTCTTCGTTAACACTAAATTCACTTTTGCTGGAGTTTATAAAATAATTATTAATAATATTAGCATCACCAACTGTGTCTGGAATCTGTTGATGTGGTTTTCTTTTATGTACATTTAATGACTAATTCTCTCCATATATTATTATTATTTCTCAAGGAATATTCAAGATAAGCTTTTTTCTCTCTAGAAATAGCGGCATTTGTTTCATTACGAAGCTGTTTACAGTAGTTCCAGTGTGCTGGTAACTTTGATCTTTTATATCTGAGGCCGACTCTGTTCCTTAACTTGATCATTTGTTTTATTGTATCAGTCAACCATGGCGATTTTTTCCTACTTATTAGTATGATTTTTATTGGTGCGTGTTTGTCAAATATATCAATTATGAATTTATTAGATAGACCGATTGTATCCTCAATATTATTTAAATAATACAATTCCCCAGTTGGAAGGGTACAAAAATCATTAAAAAGATTATCGTGGTTAATATTTTTTATATCTCGAAAGATATACATGAACGGCTTAATTTTAATTTTACTTATATCTAGCATACAAGATATAAGATGATGATCAGATATTTCGGAGATGTCGGAAACACTAGTTTCAATTAATTTTAAATTTATTATTTCTTTAATAGAACTTGAGCTTTACAACATAATGGGTTATACTTATTTTGTTTTACAGTGAAAAATAACGAACATATGAAGCTTAATAGTCTCCAGTACACCGTCATTTTTTGAGAGTTACTACAGCAGTCGTAAAAATAGTGTTAACGGCTTCATAACGTCACACTGTTACAACCTACTGGATTGTTTTTAATCTTATAAAATTCAGAGTTTTCTTCTCCTAAAATATAAAATAGGTTAAAATTAGAAAAAATCTTGAATGAAACACATTGGGAAACACTATTTTGTGTAACTCACATCCTTTTGCGTAACTCGCCAGCGCTCGTTTCGCAGAAATCTGCTCGTTACACAAAATAGTACTTTTCCCAACTGGTTACATAAATAGTTATTGCATAACGTCATTTTAATATTACCCAACTATTTTTGAGAGGTGGTTTTATAACACCAAAATTTATGACGTACAACAATTTTTCCTACTTTTTTATCACAGATGCCTATATCTTATGATAAATACTCTGACCTAAAAAAAAACTAGGTACACACTGAGATTATTATATAACAAAACTTTCGTAGTTTCTTTACTTGGAATAGATACAAACTATAAAATTGTGCCGTTTGACGAAATAATAGGGTTTATAAGCACTAAAAATTTACCGCTTTTTATCCCTTTTCTACTAACCATAAAAATACTTACATTTATGCTGGTTTAATAAACCGACATCGTCCCATTTGTACTTCTGACCGTTATTTTTTGTCATCTATAGCCTCAGTTAACTACCGCAAAAAATAGGGAACTTCCTTAAAAAGTCTAAAAAACTGGAAGGGACGTTAAGTGATTTATTTTAATTGCACAAATAACTTGAGTATTATAAAAATGGGAATACATTTTTTTGTCACCATAATAAATATTTGTCACCAAACGAAATCCTCTGATTATGAAATTCAATCCCAGGAATTATTTTTTATATCAGATTAACATAAGTGTCTTTAAATATATGCATTTAAATTTATAACACGTGTATCCAAAATAAAGGAATAGTAATTGTTTCAGAACCTTATCACACTTTTTGCTATTTTTTTCCATTTTTTGCTTAAGTTCGTATTCTTAAATATGTGTACATGGAATGAGGTCTGCCCAGAAGGACCAGTTTTGTCATAATTATTTTGTCTGTTTAAACATGTGTACATGGCATAAGGTCTGCAAAGGAAGCAGGACCAGCGTTTTGTCACAATTACTTTTGTCTATGTGAACACGATGTGTACATGCCATAAGGTCTTCCGGGAGAACCAGTTAGTTTCCCAGGAATGTTTTTATATTGCTACGTTACCAGTGTGTTTCGCAAGAACCATCTCACAAGTTTATAGATAGATCTATCATTCCTTGAACGAATCTACTTATTTGACTAATTACGTTTTCGGGTGATTGTACATAAATTTGTAGATAATCGTTTTGAATTTGTTTGGTGTTAACAAGTGACAGATCTATCATTCTGAGAACAAATCTAATTATTTGACAATCAAAACCACATTAAAATGGTGACCGATAAAACGACACCCTAAAAATATTTACTAGCCTGAGGAACAAAAACATAAAATGTCCAATTAGTCTGCACTATTTCAGGAAATTAGTATAAATGCGATTTCCAGGTGACTATTAATAAATTTTTATATATTGTATTCATTTAGTATCTCCAGTTATAATCCCTAAATTATGCCAACATATTAGCCCAGTCGAGGAAGCCCAATTAAAAAAAATAAATTGTGTTGAAATTTAAAAAAATTAAATTAAGAAAAAAAGTTTTGATATATATGGTGAGGATGTTTACGTGGGCTTACTATTGAATATATAAATTTCGAGAAAATTTATTGTGAGCCGGTGCCGCTATCTTGTAAAGAAGATACAGTTTTGTATATTTCTGTAAATATTTCATTAAATCAAATCACCTTCAAATTTAAAATCACTCTTCATAAACTACACTGCGCAACTTATTTAACGCACAACCAAAAAGTTAACTCAAATTTGACGTTATGTATTTTCGACAATTTTTGTTCGTTTTGGACGATTTTTTTTTTCAAATTGTAGGTTTTTCTCTTAGGAATATCACTGTCTTAGTTGTTTTGGTAAAACAAAAGATTTTGATATTATACTAGGTGCTATAAAAATGTGATGTTTTTTTCCGAAATTTCAAAACGTCCTGTGGGCTATACAAGGTATTGCAAGTTATTGCACTTATAGCCAATTTAAAGCCTCATGTTTTTTCTACATTTTCTTTTTTTATTCATTTGTTTATCTCTGTTACTTCATAAAATATCCAATTTTTGAGTTGACGTGATTTTTATTAAATTTATTAACTTTCCTTTTTGTCAAGTGCTCATTATTTATTACTCATTATACTGGTTCAATGCCTCATTTTGCGTTCTGTTTTCCTTGATATCTTATAATTTATTGAGAGATGCAAGGTGTTTTAGAAGAGAAAAAGGTCTTAAAAGGACAAAAACTCAAAAAACATACCTAGAAAAATGGATTGCTTTAATCAATAAAACAACGAATAACAGGAAACAAAACAAAAGTAAATAGAGAATTAGTATCTGGTGTTTCCACCCCTTCCGCGAATGACCTCCCGACATCTTTGGTTCATACTTAAAACCAATGTTCTGATTAGGTTCTGATCTAGGCCATTCCATAATTCGACTAGGCGTCCTTCCAATTCTTGTAAATTTTGGGGTTGTCGTCCCTCACTTCGTAACCGCCGACCGATAAAATCCCAAACATGTTCGATGGGGTTAAGGTCGGGGCTACGGGCTGGCCAGTCTATGTGATCAATTCCTACTTCTTCAAGATAATTTCTCACGATAAGACTCGTGTGGGGACGCGCATTGTCTTGCATAAGTAAAAAATTGGGTCCTATATAGGGGGCATAAGGCAAAACATGTGCTTCAAGAATGTCTGTGATGTATCTGTCAGAATTGAGATTTCCATTCACAGTTACCAAGTCCGTTCGTCCAGTCAAAGATATTCCGCCCCACACCATGACGGATCCACCTCCATATAAAGTTGTGTGCAAAAAATTGCATTGACTGTATCGCTCATCGGGTCTTCGGTAGACGCGATTACGTCTGTCACAATTATACAAACTGAACCTTGACTCATCAGTCCAAAGAATACGCTCCCAATCTGCTTCCATCCAATTAACATGCTCATTGGCAAAATTCAATCTGGCTCTTCGATGATCTACTGTTAATGCGGGTCCTCGAGCAGCAATCCTGGGTCTTAAATTTGCCTCCCTCAGTCGTCGGCATACAGTTTGAACGCATATGAGTGGACCACCTGCGTCTTGAAGTTGTGCTCTTAAATGTGTTGCAGTTATAAATCGTTGTCTTATAGCATTTACTCTTAAAAAGCGATCCTGGATAGCAGAGGTAACACGAGATCTACGTCTGGAGAACATTCCAGACCGGCCCGTCTGGAATGTTCTCCTGTTTCCGCGTACCTTTGAATTGCTGTCGCTATAGTTGTGTGAGACACTCCCAACCTTCCAGCTATGCGGTTGTTGGGACCCACCCTTCACCATGTAATGTAGCTGCCTCAACACATTCATCACGAGTTAAATTTCTGGTTTGGCGTTCCATTATTCACTAATTATTGCTGGACTGTCAACAAAAAACTAATGACACAGTTGTCAGTTTATGACGTGTAATCCTCGATTTTCATAGCTTGCTAGCTGTTTGAGTTGTCCGATAAATGCATTTCATGTGAATAAAAGCATATGGTGTTTCAAAACGGTGTATTTCATGAAGTAACAGAGATAAACAAATGAATAAAAAAAGAAAATGTAGAAAAAACATGAGGCTTTAAATTGGCTATAAGTGCAATAACTTGCAATACCTTGTATAGCCCACAGGACGTTTTGAAATTTCGGAAAAAAACATCACATTTTTATAGCACCTAGTATAATATCAAAATCTTTTGTTTTACCAAAACAACTAAGACAGTGATATTCCTAAGAGAAAAACCTACAATTTGAAAAAAAAAATCGTCCAAAACGAACAAAAATTGTCGAAAATACATAACGTCAAATTTGAGTTAACTTTTTGGTTGTGCGTTAAATAAGTTGCGCAGTGTAAACTGAGCTTTAATTTTTCAACCCCATAAATCGTATTACACATTTTTTGTCAACAGTAAAACCACAAGAGCTATTTTTTATATGTGATAAATTTTTCTTTGTAACGAAATAATTTTCCCAACCAGTGATTTTATAACTAAAATAAAAAATCGCGAGACCGGAGGTCGACGGATTTTGTCAAATGTCAGTTTTTCGAGGATAATTACTGGCTGGCAAAATTTTCAGTTAAAAATAAATTTATCCATAAAATAAAAGCTCGAGTGTTTTTTGGCACGATGAATTAACGACAGCATAAGTGAACGAACAGCAACAATAATTATCTTTATTTATACAATTAATGGAATGAACAAATATTAAAATCACAGTTGTTATAAATTGTTTGGTTTGGTGTACTGATTTCAATATTCTCTTCTTCAGTTTCCACACATGTCGAATTTATATTCGTTTTGACTTGTTTTATTCGAGGCTCGTAAGTTACTTTACAGAGGCGTATTTAGGATTCAATGTTAGAGGGGACCACTTTGAGGTCATACACTTTTAGAGAGGGTCACAGTTGAAATAGAGCAAATCATGTTTTATGAGTCATGCAAACACAAATTATTACAAAGCTTTTCTATTTGGTATGGTGTTTGAAAGTAATAAAATAGTATTTGAATTAGTTGTCGACATAGGCAAGACACAGCCGCCGACAGGCAAGGCATGTTGCGGCTTTGTATCTATGTGCTAAATGTTATTATTAATATAACCCTTTACGGGTTATTAGTAAAGCATCCAGACACGATATAGGATACTTAATTATTGTCTGAATCATAATGTTATATGTGGCATTCTGTGTTATATGCGACATTCTAAATCTTTCGTTTTCATTTTATTGTGCCCCCTATCCATGTATATTTTACTAAATTCGAGGAAGATCGACTAAAGAACAGAATTAGATATTATAAAATACCCCTGAGGTTTGCAGCTTCTGTCTGCGTTACATCCAAACAAAATTATCGACTAGTTGGATCAATTTGGAGGTAGGGTGTAATTGATGATGATGATGATGAGTGTCCGGTGATTTTTATAAGTTGTTGGTTACTTACCCCTGCGTTGGCTCAATAGGAAACTATACTGACACGGTTTGAATGCTCGGTAATTTTATAATTTGTGATGTCAAGGCAAATTTTAGGTGCAGAATTTTTGCTTCACGTAGATATCTTATTAATTTCCAGTGGAACATTTTCATACCAAACTTTAGAATTTGTTTAGAAAAAGTCGTTCGTTTGTTGTGTTTTTGTTTCTTTTTTCTAAGAGAAACGCATTATGAATCCTAGATTTCTTTATGATTTTTTAATGATGATTTTTTTAATATCATATGGAATATGGGAATGACAGTTTACTGTCCAACAGTACGCCAAAGTCTCTTACTACTTGTGCCCATTCCTGAGTGAGATTATTAATTTGATATTGATAATTCAGAATAATTGTAGAATTTCGAGAAAATTATATTGTAAGACATTTTTTAATATTTAAGTGAAGTAAGTCTAAGAAGGGAACAGAAAGTAAATAATCTATCTAAATCTTGCAATGGCATTTTTTATTACTGACTAAATTTTAATATCATCATCATACAGGGAACAAAATTATGAATTAAAGCATTATTACCCCGCTGACCCCACGTATAAAAATGGAAAACATCAGAGGTCCTAGGTGAGAACCTTCTGTTCCTGATGACTTCTGTTCTCCACATATGATTGGATCCACCTAAGTAGATTTCTATGTACACCAAAATTCTCCAACTGTATCAACAAGGTATCATGGTGAACCTTGTCGAAGGCTTTAGAGAAATCGCTGTACACAGGCAAGAGTGCCGTAACAGTTAAGCGTTCTCGATAAAATCCATACTAATGTCGAGATAGATTATTATTTAGCATAAAAAATAATTTATATGTAGTTATAGCCTCGAATACCTTGTCAAATATACATAACAGAGAAATACCCTGTATATTTTAACAATACTTTTAGAAAAGAAAAACTTGAGTGATCTAGTCTGTTATTACATTTTTTCCACCTCGTACGCACTTTCTTTTTGGAATGAAATTATTTTCTTGAAAAAACTGAAAACCAAACAGGATTTTTTGTTAACAGTCTTACTATTGATATTTTTAGAAATAATTTTGGTTGGCTTTTGAAAACAGCCACCATGGAATTTCTGTCTAAACTACCAAGTAATTTAGAATTATTAATGATATCATAATTGGCTTTTTTGAACTGCAAAGTACCTAATATAAATAACGATTTTTTACTACTAACTTTTGATCTGGTATCTGCTATTTAAAAATATTTCTAATGATGTATGATTAAAATTTCCTTAACAAACTTATGTTTTCTGTTTTATACTTGACACTCGTGATTAATTAAGAGCAATAACTCAAGAACAAGTGGAGTAATTAGATAATAATTATATATTTTTGGATTCAGAAAATTTAGGACATTTTTTTATCTGACAATATATAGGTTGTTCTATTGTACAAAAATCGTATTTTATTTTCGACCCTGTAGTTTCTTGGGATTTTTAATATTTTTTTCAGAATATAAAAATTCATCAAAAATCGAATCTACTACTTTTTTGGGTGACTTAAATCAGCAGAGGATAAGAGTGAGAAAAGGAAGTGTCAATTTTAAGAAACATCCTGTACATTATATATTTACTTTATACTGAAAAGCCTGCACGCAGATACAGCTTGACTTGAACAAAAAATTCAGTAATAAAGCCATTAAAGAGAACAATGGACAAAGTGGGGAAGATTATAAATTACTTCTCTGACAAAGGAGAACAAGGGAATGTCTTTATGGGCAATAATCGGTCAATGTTGGTATAATTGTTGACAGTTGTTGGCCAGGTTATGGTTACATCTTCACGGTTTAAAGCAAATTCAATATCGTTCTAACATTATGTGATTTCAGGGCTGACCTTTAGTTTAGTTGTGATAAATTATGGGTTAATGACATTTACTATTTTTAAATAGACACAAAGTGAACACTTTAAGATGTTTATTTTTGTTATTTATTATATCCACTATTTTACATTTGCATACTGCTCTTCCAATAAAGTAATTCTTAATAAGATGTTAACTACCTACTTAACATGTCTGCCGCCAATGTAGGTACATAATGTTTCTTGTTGGTCGATGATTTTATATACAGTTTTATTACTGAATATTATATACCTAAAATAAAATAATTGTTTAGGAAATTTCTTCAAAATATATAATATAATGTAAATATAAGAAATATGTTAATGTAAAAGTATAGGTAGATATCTATATTTAAAGAAGAGTAAGTAAATATGGAATAGTGATCCTACATGCAAAACTATTACAAATCCAATTGTGTATAAGTTTATTATTATAATTTTTTTTTATAATAAGTCTATCTATAATAGAAAAGCATAAAACTTTTTCATCGTTCTCAAACAGTTTCGGTTCTCCGAAAACATGTGAAACTAAAATAGTACCTATTTAACTAAATCCATAGACAAACTAATTTTATTTTATGTTTCTAAAGGCATTTTCGGATATGCACGTGCCCGAATGATGACAAAAGAGTATTCGACAAAAGCTCCGAAATGGACCGAATTTCAGTGGAAATAGTGGTCCACTATCGACTTTAATGACCGACAGTTGGCAACAAACAATAAAATTTCAAGACTTTACAATAGTCGTCCAGTTAAATCTGTTAAATGTGTAAAATTTATCCCGGAACTATTTGGCGTTAACTTCAATGTTTATACTACGGCGCAAGGTATAAGATTTAAAATGAATAAAAGTATACTTGCTTCGCTTCATTGTCTCTGTTATTACCTATAGGATAATATATATAATCAATTAATAATAACTTTTGGAAATACATTTTTTAGAATAAATAGATATTAGTGTACTGTGTTCTTTTTTCACCAAAACTACAGGATTATAAGGGTAATTTAGATACTCAGTATAGCTGGGAAGCATCTGACGTGGTTACGTAACTATCAGTGGCGTTCATGGGTAATTATTAGCTTCGTTTTTTCAAGTGCGCATTACTCCAAATATTTGCGATGTAGGTTACTCGCAAAACTTGTTGCCTTGGGGGAATGGTCGATCCATCGAAATGTGTTGCATTTTTCACGAAAATCTTACACACTAGATCACTGCGTTAACATTTAACATTTCAAGCATACACTCTGTACATTTGGCATACGAAATCTTAGATTTCTTCGAAAACCACGTCGTCAATGACTCGATTCAAATTCCCAATCTTTGCAAAAGCTAACTGGTGTTCCTTTGAATTTTGCAAAATTATGAAATTCTGAAATTCATAAATTCATGAAATTCTGAAAAAAGATGGATGGAAATCACAACCGGTCAAAGCATGTAACCCAGGTAGCGACTGGCATAGATCGGGACCCAAGTGTGCATACAATTTCGTTACACCAACATAGTGCTGAGAATTCGAAACGACAACATAAAAATCTTTCTTGCCATTTTTACGTATTTCATATGTTTGCAAGCATTATTACAAGAATATAAGTATCTGAACATCTTATGACGACGTTTGAATCTTGATTTGCATTGCAAACAAGATACACAATTTGTGTCAACCCCCTCATGCTCCTCGCAAGACAAGTCTTCAACAATTGTTGAAACAACTTTTCCGTCGATAACTTTATGACACTGTTTCGCGTTAACATACAGGGATTTTTCTTCTGCAAATTCATCGCATACACGTCTTTCAACCACTCTTCGACAAGAAATTCAATCGAAACCTTTATTAAATTCATATTCTTCAAATCTTTTGTAAAATCATATTCTTCATTCAAATCAAATCAATTCAAATCAAATTCATATTCTTCAAATCTTTTGTAAAATCCGTGCAGTGCTTTTGCTCAGGACCTGAGAATCGGAATTGGTGATCTTCTGCTTGTCTCGAAGCAAATGTTCATTGTCTTTGATGGACGACCTGAAGTAAGTGTCAAACATTAGTTACCGTTATTTCTTATATATATATATATATATATATATATATATATATATATATATATATATATATATATATATATATATATATATATATATATATATATATATATATATATATATATATATATATATATATATATATATATATGTATATATATATATATATATATATATATATATATATATATATATATATATATATATATATATATATATATTGCTGCGTACCCGCTACCTCTGTGCCTTCAGAACGGGTTTTCTCTGCTGCGGGCAATATTTTCAGCAAAAAGAAGTAGGTAGAATCAAACCGAAAAATTTATTGGTATGTATGTTTATGTTTTGTTATGTTTTATGTATAAAGTATTGTGAAGTTTATTTTTTTAAATTTATATGAGGTAATTTACATGGGGCTCACACCAACACAAGAGAAATTACATTAAAAAAGGTGTGGTTTTAAATATACTAAAATTGATATATTGATATACTCAGTAAATTGATTATTTTTAGGACGTCCTTAAAACAATCTTGAAAAGATTTATTTTTAACACACAAGAAATATTTGTAAAACATTGTTGATCGTGAATGTACCTACTTAAAATATTTTGAGAGATAAACATCCGCTATGGATAAAAAAATTGTCGAAAAACATTATGCGATGTATGGGAGGGAATGTTTGAAGAAAATGTGAGGTACATTCTTACATCTTATTTTCGAAAATTTTTACTTTTCCGGTGCGTGTCGCTCGAAAACGGTTGCGAATTCAAAAAAGGTTATAAAACTAAGGTTGTAGAGAATTTCAATAGATTTAATTTCGTATGAGACAATTTTTTCTTACGACGCGACGCACCGTGTTCGACATATAAGCGCAAAACCCAAATTCTTTGTGTCGTCCCCCCTTTGGATATTCTTTGTGTCGTCCCCGTCGGCTCACCTTCTTAGGCGTCAGGACTATTAGTATGTTCTCTCACGCACTGTACACTCCTTTTTGAGCCATTCGTTGACTGGACTAAATGTAGAAAATTATGTACAGTTTTCTGAATGAAAGAAAAAAATTAAAAGAGCAGTAAAAACGATTGTAAGGAATGTTAGCAAAACTGAAGATAATATTAAAGAAGATGTAGAAAATTGTTGTCATTTTTAGCTGATAAAAGTATTAAAACAATTCCTATAGAAAACTTCATAATAATAAAGTTGCAAGCGATAATAAATCTATTTGTAACCTCTTTTTTTTGACTATTTTGGTAGTGTTTCTGAACCGGCATGTGGGACGCCGGTTCATCGGCGTCCCACGATCCCACATTACTATACATTTTACCAATTTGTATATAACAACTTTAATATCGTATCAGTCGACAAATTTTGGATACATTTATTAAGTTGAATGGTGGAAATAATCCGGGACCTGACGAGATTCTAGCAATTTTCTTAAAGTCCTGCTGTCATAATTTGATTGAAACTCCATATAAATATTATTTTTAACAAATCTTTAACTAATAATAAATTTCCATATAAATGGAAAATTGCATAAGTTGTATCAGACGTTTAAATCTGGAGATAAGAGAAAATAGTATGATTTCAGTTTCTGTGAGATTTTATGCTTACGTCTAAGTCCAAAACAATTTAATTTTGAGAGTATCAGGAAATCGCACAACAATATAAGTTACGTGGGTTTTAAGTATTAGTTTATGATCAAGTATTAGACCTAGCTTCTTGGTAGAACCTTCAATAGGATCAATTATCAATTGATAACTGAAGGTTGCCAAGTCAAGATAATTTTTTGTAAATGATCTTTTGAAGAAATTAGAAGTTTAGTTAAGCCGTTATTGATATTAATTTTTTCCAGACCAACGTCAGATTGAGTGAAATATTAGTAATATTGCGTGTCATCCGCATATATATGATGTTATAGATTTAACCCAATTCAATGTATTTATAGGAGGAGTACAGGAGGGGCCCAAATATAACTCCCCGTGGTACTCCGGACGTGTCACTAATAGTTTTCGATACTATGTTTTCAAGTATTATATATGTAACGTAACTACCTCATAATTAAGCATATCGAAAGCCTTGGTAAAGTCCGGTAAAATAAGAACTGTGGAAAGATAGGAATAAGGCTTATCATAGACATTGAAAATATCGTCAGTAATATCCGAAAGTGCTGTAGAAAAACTGTACACAGTCCTTATTAATAGGAATAATATTATTACAATTTACAAAGGAAGTTAACTGCATTTCCATGACTTTTTCTAAACTTTTTGACAGCGTAGGAAGTATAGATATTGAGCGCAAATGAATAAAACATGTAACAATGAATGTGGATTTCCAGTTCCAGGACCATAGTGAATACAGACTTGTGTGAAATGGGATTAATGTAGACTATAATAATATAAATGAGAAAATTGCCTTAGATATTATGCGTTTGAAACAAACCCGAACAATAACTTTAAAAACCAAATTATCCACCGAAACTCTCGGTCAGAGGCCACTGGATCACATAATTCGCAATAAATCCCACCATAACGTCAAAATAACTTCTGCCGATAAGATTACATAAGCACAACCATGGCCTTTATATCCTTATTCCTAAACAGCCACGCTCACTAAAACCAGAGCTCTTCCTAAACCTAACAAATATTCTTCTCATTCAGATCAACGGACTCGAAGTTCCACTTTTCTTTCAGCCCCGACGTGAAGGCAAAATAAAGGATCCGACAAGGGTTTCGCTTATCGCCTGCCGTTTGACGTCAAGTGGGGGCTGGATTAAAGTTTGGACAATGTCCCTGCTTTTATTTTATTTTGATTCTTATTTTATTTGGCGGAAGAAGTTTACTACTAAGCTGTAAATAGGGTATAAGAAAACGGCGAGGACGATGTTGATACGATCGGCTATAATGATAAAATCCATTCGAATGTTTCTGGGATTTATATTTGGTGAAATAAAGTGACCGAGTAAGTACCTCGTTTAATTTAATTTTTTTATATTAATTATTTAATTATTCATACTTACATTTAATTTAGCATTTGTTGTTAACTATTTTTAGGTGTAAATTTAATATCTTGGCAATTTTTTATTAAATTGGGGTTTATAAGATTTTTATGAATTTGAGTTCGAGGTACTTTACCTCGGTTTCGTTATAATAAATTAATATATTTGGCTTGGCTTGAAAAAGGTATTTATCTGTTTCTTTAAATTTGTTATTATTTTTTTAGATTAAAATTATTAATTTTAATTTTTTTTAATAAGTTAATAAATTTTAGTAGTAAGTTAATAGCAAATTATCATTTCTATTTTATATTTTCAGAATATATACTTATTCAAGTTCATTAACTAGATAAAGATAATTTTATCTCAT
Source organism: Tetropium fuscum (assembly GCA_964058915.1). Classification (NCBI taxonomy): domain Eukaryota; kingdom Metazoa; phylum Arthropoda; class Insecta; order Coleoptera; family Cerambycidae; genus Tetropium; species Tetropium fuscum. The sequence goes on from CAXKVY010014178.1 coordinate 17,037, forward strand.
ATTTTAGCTAAAATAGGGTTAATAATAAAATAAGAAAAGTAAAGAAAAGTTAAAATTTGTCCTAATCAAATATATGGATATTCTACGGGTCGTGTTCCAATTAAAGTTGGAGGGATGATAATTGTTAATAATATTTAAAATATAATTTTATTAATGGGGTAGAAATGTAGTCTTTGAATTTTTTTTGTTAGTAAAAGGTATAGTGTATAGGATAGCAATTGGAAGAACTAAGGAAATTACTCCTCCTAATTTATTGGGAAGTGATGGTAGGATTGCATAAGCAAAAAGAAAATATCATTATGAACAGGTGTAGCTAAAGGATTAGGAGGGATAAAATTATCGTGGTCTCCTAATATATACGGATTAATCAAAGTTAATATTAATAAAATAGATAATATAATTAAGAATCCAATAATATCTTTCCATGAAAAATAAGGATGGAAGGGGATTTTGTCAATGTTTCTTTTTGTGCCTAAAGGATTACTTGATCCTGTTTGGTGGAGAAACATTAAATGAATAATTATTAAGGCTAAAATAATAAAAGGTAGTAAAAAATTAAGGGTAAGAAATCGAGTTGAGGTTGCATTAACAATTGAAAATCCTCCTCAAATTCATTGAATAATTATTGATCCTAAATAAGGAATTGCTGACAATAAATTTGTAATAACAGTTACTCCTCAGAAGGATATTTGTCCTTATGGAAATACATATCCTAAGAAAGCAGTTCCTATAACTACAAATAAAAATTGTTACTCCAATTAATTAAGTTTCAATTGATTGAATAATATGATCTATAATAAATTCGTCATCCGATATGAATATATAAACAAATGATGCTCCGTTAGCATGAATAGTTCGAATTAATCAGCCATAATTTACATTACGACAAATATGAATTATTCTATTAAAGGCTAATTCTGCATTTGGACAATAATGTATTGGTAGGAATAGGCCTGTAATAATTTGGATTATTAAACAAATTCCCAATAAAGATCCAAAGTTTCATAAAGTTGAAATGTTAGAAGGTGTTGGTAAATCAATTAATGAATTATTTAAAATTTTAATTAAAAGGGAAGTTTTACGAACTGGTGTTTTCATTAAAATTTTTGTCGTAATGGGCCGTAATTATTTTTTTTTTACTTTTCATTTTGACGATTATAATTAAAGTAATTAGTAAATAAATAATAATTATAAAAAATAAATTTGTTGGATAATATATATATTTATTTATAGAGAAATTAGTATTTTTAATTAAGCTTTCGTTTATGGTATTATATATAGATATAATTGAATTTATAAAATAAAAATCAATTGTTGTTAATATAATAGTTATAAATACTATAATTATTATAATTAATATTAATTTAGGTGAAAATTTAAATTTTTCATTAGAAGCAATTCTTGTTATATAAATAAATAAAATTAACATGCCTCCAATTATAATTAAAAATAAAATATAGGAAAATCAAAAGTTATAATTTAATAATCCTCTAATTTTAGAAGTAATGATGGTTTGTATGAATAAAATTATTCCTAATGAGGGGTGATTTAAAAATAGAAAAATTAATGATTTAAAAAATTTTAAATTTCTATACAAATGTTAAAATACAAAACAAGGGGCAGTTTATTAAAATTTTAATTTTGGAGGTTAAAGATAGGAGCTTCCCTTCATTTGAAGCTTTAAAAGAATTTCTTATTTTTGATTTACAAGATCAATATTTTATTTTAAATTATTAAAACTAATGTTAATATATTTTATATATTCAATTTTTATATTTATTACAGGTGAAAATGGCGAAAATATACTCTATGCATATGGTATAAATGTCAATGAACAATGAAAATAGCTTTGATTTCTTCCATTCTATATATTTTTTGGAATGCTGAATCCAATTTGAGGTTTGCTAACAAAATTAACAACTACCATTTTTAGAAAATAATGTATAGAAGAAATAAAATATTTATTAAATAGTAACTGCTCTTTTTCATTATTAACCAACATTGTCAAAAACATAATTCACGAATATGAGAAATCTCAAGCAACAATAATCGATACCGATAGTAGTAGCTATAAAAAAATTATCACTATAACCTTGTACACCGTTACATGCATATTATTATACTATGCCTGTTACTACAGTTAATTTAGCTAATTATAATATTTTTCATGATGTGATTTTAATCATTGGAAATTCCATATTACCGTATTTTATAGTTACTGGTTATTACGTAATGTTTTTGCACCTACCAGTGATGTTTTATAAACATGAAAATTAAATGATATTTTCATCTCAATGTTAGTTGTATCTGATTAGTAGTCTTAGCTGCGCCTTGTCTTGTAGTATAACAGAAGATTTAGTTAGTTGGTGTCCGTAAACTGCAGCAGCAACAAGTAAGTAGACCTCACACCACACAACTTTTAAAATATGAATTTCTCCTTTTAATTAGATATAAAGTCGATGGAAAAATGTTACTAACTAACTCGTTGATTAAAAGGCGAGTAATAATCTCCAGAACTAACACACTCGAACAGCGATAAAATATTTCAAGTACAAAGATAAAACTTTGTGTCCACTTAGTACACATATTCCAGTTTAATAATTTGCAGCAAAGCATTTATTTCTATCAACAGTTTTTTTATCGGAACAACAAAAACTGAATGAGTCTTTTTTTCACCAAGAGAAAAATGCGTTTATCCAGTTGCTTGTGTAGTTCCGTGTCTAATATTAAAGAATCAAAATGAATGTTGCTGTGCTTAGTAGACCAAGATGGCATAGTGTACTTAACAGATATTCAGATTGCTATAATCCTAACAATCTGAATATCTGTTAAGTACACGCTATGCCTTGTTCACTCTAATTCAACAGGGTTACTCAAGACGGCAAGTAGCTCTAATGTTAAATGTCAGCCGCACTGTCATAAATAGGATCTGGAGAAGGTACCAATTTTAGGGTATAGTTAGAAGGCAACCTTACCAGCATCGTACAAGAGCAACTTTCGTGAGAAAAGATGACCTAGACACCAAGAGAAAAATGCGTTTATCCAGTTGCTTGTGTAGTTCCGTGTCAAATATTAAAGAATCAAAATGAATGTTGCTGTGCTTGGTAGACCCAGAAGGCATAGTGTGTTTTAAAAGATATCCAGATTGCTATAATCCTAGCAATCTGAATATCTGTTAACTACACGCTTTGCGATCTTCACTCTAATTCAAGAGGGTTACTCAAGACGGCAAGTAGCTCTAATATATTAAATGTCAGCCGCAGTGTCATAAATAGGGTCTGGAGAAGGTACCAATTTTAGGGTATAGTTACAAGGCAGCCTTACCAGCATCGTACAAGAGCAACTTTCGTGAGAAAAGATGACCTAGACACCAAGAGAAAATGCGTTTATCCAGTTGCTTGTGTAGTTCCGTGTCAAATATTAAAGAATCAAAATGAATGTTGCTGTGCTTGGTAGACCAATAAGGCATAGTGTACTTAACATATTCAGATTGCTATAATCCTAGCAATCTGAATATTTATTAAGTACACGCTATGCCTTCTTCACTCTAATTCAAGAGGGTTACTCAAGACGGCAAGTAGCTCTAATATTATATGTCAGCCGCACTGTCATAAGTAGGGTCTGGAGAAGGTACCAATTTTAGGGTATAGTTAGAAGGCAACCTTACCAGCATCGTACAAGAGCAACTTTCTTGAGAAAAGATCGTTTAATATGGCTTTGGGCCACCAGAGTACGCAGTAGAATCGCTGCAATGCTCCTAAATCAGCTGGTTGAGAACACATTAACCAGAATAAGTACCCAAACGAAAGGTAGCAGGCTTCACGAACGTACGCTTCATGCATAAAGAACAGCTAAAGTACCTCCTTTAACCCCTGAGCATCTTGGAGCAAGAATATTGTTTAGTGAAGAACATGTTAATTGGAAGTTGAAGCAATGGAGCAACGTGCTGTTCACTGTCGATTCGAAATTCTCTTTGAATCACATTGGTGGACGAGTTAGAGTCTGAAAAGCGCCCGAAAGAGTTCCATTTGGAGGGGGGTCCATAATGGTTTGGGGTGAAGTAACTTTAAATGGGCGCACTGAGCTGGTGGTAATTCGTGTGGGGTATATGATGTCACGTAGGTAAATAGACGAGGTTTTAGAACCACATGTGATGCCATTCGCCGAGAACGTGGGTCTATAATTCATTCTGCAATAAGACAATGCTCGCCCACACACCGCCAGAATAGTAGAAAATTACCTCAATGCCAACAATATTAAGGTTATGGATTTGCCGGCCCGCAATCCAGACCTCAATGCAAACGAGCACGTCTGAGACACACTTGGGAAGCGATTGAAGAAGCGTTAGCCAGTCCGGAACCTTGAACACATTGAAGAAATCGTTCTGGAAGAGTGGAAGCGGCTGGCTCTTCCATTTATTCGAAATTTAGAAGTGTGAGGTAGTTAGAGGAGACCATACACGTTATTAATATTGAATTTTGGTTTATTTCTGAGAATGTTTTCATTAAAACAATAAAGATGTTAACATATTTCTGCATTTTTCTTTTTTTTTTTCCTGTTAGCATCACAAGCAGATTACAAAAAAATCGACTAAATCTTTAGATAATAGTCCAATATATTAAAAAAAATTGTAGTAAAAAGTTGATCCAGTGAAAAAATATTCACATTTTGAACAGTGGCTCCTTTTTCGTTTTTGAGTATTGTATATGTATATGTATACAACGTGTCCCAATGAAAAGGGCCGCACTCTATACTTAATAACCACTGAATTAATTAATGTCATTAAATATTAGAAAATTATAGTATCGAGGGTATAATACTCGTATAAAAAAAGCTCACCCTCTTGGCCTCACCCCGCCCCTAACATTATTTTAAATGGAATGACACCATTTTTATTGGATCGGATGTGTTTTTGATTCTCTTTACGAATAAGTACGCCTTTATAGTGTTATATAAGAATTTTGTTGAAGAAAAAATTGTTTCGTGTTTTATACCAAAGTTTAACAAAGATAGCAAGTTAATATGAAAAAAATTGCAATGCTATTAAATAGACATATAAGCAATTATGTATTCAGTGTATGCAAGTATGCAAGTATGTGTTCAGTAGTCACTTTATGTGGTGTCAATAAAAATAATTAATACAATATTTGTCCCTATTTTCCTGAAACTTGTATTGTCTGTAACAGACATAAATGAGAATGAAAAAATGCCCCATCGTCAAAGGATGCGACTACGCTTTGACGAGATCAAAGTCGGCTCGCGCCGCTCTTCAAAGAATCATTTTTTCCTTCTCATACTATATACTATACAAGACAGAAGTGAAATCCCTCTCCTGTATGGTCAAGCAGGAAAAAATGCAGCTGAAGCAGCTAGGATGTTCAATAACGGTAATCCTGATAAGAACCTAAATCATCGAGATGTTAGGAAATTGGTTGAAAAGTTTATGAGTACTGGATCTGTTATCACAAGATTGTATTCACGTGCACTAAGAATTGCTAACGATGCAGTTCAAGTAGCTGTTATGGGTCATATTTATTTTGATCCTATACCTCTTTAAGAGAACTATCAGGAATATCACGTTCAATGTGCCAGCGTATTTTAAAATCTCAGAAGCTTCCCCTTCCAAAATGACATTCACCGATTACACGAACACCTTAATAAATATAACTGCAGGCATTGGAGTGATGTGAATCCGCACATTTTCAGAGAAGAACAACGTCCTGAGAAATTGAATGTATGGGCGAGTATCCTGTGGAAAACAATTGTGGGGCCATTATTTTATAGGGATAATTTAACTGGCGAGCAATACTTGGAAATATTAGAAAACACAATTGACCCCTTAATAATTGAAATTTTAGAAGATCATGGTAAACACCTTCAAGAACGGCTCCTAATATTTCAGCAAGATGGTGCACCACCACATTTTCAACTAGCTGTAAGGGAGTTTTTGGAACAAACGTTGCCTGGGAGGTGGATTGGAAGAAGGGGGAGTATGGAATGGCCAGCACGATCTACCGATTTGACTCCTTTAGATTTCTTTCTTTGGGGTCACCTAAGGCTCTGGTCTATAAAACACCACCTGAATCGCTTGAAGACTTTCAATGTAGAATTATCAGAGAATGCCGTGCTGGTTTTGAAAATCGACTTTATGCTTGTATGGAGGTAGGGGGCGCATATTTTGAACAATTGATAAATTAGTATTTTTAATTGTAGTTGATTTTTTGCTGTAAATACTTCTGCACTGCTGTAAATAATCTGCACTGTTTCCATTTCATGTCACAAAATTTGTTTATTGAAGAAATGTAAGTAGACATAAAACAATTTTTTCTTCTACAAAATCCTTATGTAAAACTATAAAAACCTTACGTTGCGGATGACACAATCAATTAACTGTCATTATAAAATGCAAAAACACTGACAGTAGTAGTCTTTTTTGTTTCATGGCCTACTACGACAGATTAAAATTTGTTTGAATTCCAGTTGCTTAAAGAATTTTAATTTTTTACTGCCAAACGGTGTGTCAAACAAAAAAAAGTAAGGAGCCTTTTTCTGTTTTAAATTAAACAAGGATTCTAGAAATAGTTTTTGTTTCTAAAAAAACATTGGCGTACCATTTTTTTCAATAAAATTGCCCGAAGATCTGTCCGTACGCCCGCTACTGGTGGAAGGAAAATAATATTTTTATAAAAATATGTATCTAATTACCTATTCAAAGGTTCCAAATTTCATTTAAATATCTAAAGTAGTTTTAAAGATATTAAAAAATTTGGAACTTTTGATAAACATTTTTCGAATATAGTTTATAATACAAACTGATATTATTTTGTGGTTCTCTGTCTATTGCTAATGATGTTCAAGGTTCTATCTCTTTTCAGGTCATCATTGTCAGTGAACCTTGAATCCACACCGCCGTCGTCAGTGCTCCTTACATTCCTTCACTAATAAGGGGTAACATTTTAAATAAATTAACGTTTTGTGAATTCCTCTAAATATACACCATTAGATATAAACATTAACAATATGAATATGGAGAAAGATGTTATTAAATTTATAGTATGTACTTGTATAATAGCAATAGCATCCTGTAAGTGCCCCAAAACAATAAAATATTCAATTAAAACACTTAATGATCACTATGAATATGATACTGAAAGTTTTGAAAGCGAAGTTATATCTCCGAAGAATGCAGCTTTTTCAGTCACTTTGGAAGAACACGTCACCATGTTGTGCAAACATATGTTACACATCACCAAAGAAACTCACCACTTTTATGGATGGGATGGACACATAGAAGAAATAGAACCCGGAACTTTTGAAAATCAATATTTAGACGGCCAACTTCATTTATCGAACAACTCCCTACGTGTTATTAGAAAGGGTACGTTCAAAAATATCAGTGTAACGGAGCTTAATTTATCATACAATAAAATTACAACTATAGAAGAAGGTGCCATCGAAGACTTACCTCACCTAAGCATACTGCATTTGTCTAGAAATAAAATAAAGCATTTCAATCCTAATTCTGTGATAAGCACTCCAAATTTATTATTTTTTGACATGATATATAACGAAATGGAAAAACTGGAAGAAGGGCATTTTGGATTCATGAGCAAAAAAAGAAACGTGGCAGTAGCATTAGGTTATAATAAGTTACAAGAAATTCACCCAAAGTCTTTCGAAGGGCTGGATATTTTTAATTTAAATTTGGAGTACAATCAATTGAAATATATTCCAAAAAATATCTTCTCTGATAACAACTTTAACGAATTAGATATCTCACATAATGAACTAATTCATTTGGGTGATGAATTTTTCAAAATGAATACTACCGTTCTGAGAAATGTAGAACTAGAAGAAAATAGTTTTGATGAGGAAACTAACAAAAAGTTGGAAGGTTTTATGGCAATAATTATGGAAAACAGGAAACGAGATCAACAAATTCACTTCTTCTAATGATAAAGGAGAAAAAATGAATAACTGACAATATCAGAAAGTATCTGAATCATTCCTAATTATCCATATATTTTGAAGTGTAATATATATATATATATATATATATATATATATATATATATATATATATATATATATATATATATATATATATATATATATATATATATATATATATATATATATATATATATATATAATATAATATATATCGTAGTAGAAGAATATGTATCGTAGTAAAATGTGGTGCTAGTTTTTATTAAAACATAATGAATTTATGTCTTAATAAAAACTAGCACCATATTTTACTACGATATATATTATATGCTCCAAAAAAGACATTATTGTTTTACTACTGGTCATCCTAATGCTGAAAGTAATATTAAAAAGTTTATTATTTTAATAGTTTAATAATACTATGTAGTTAGATGAGATTCGTTATAACTAATAGGATAGTATTTATCAAATAGATCTCAAATAATCTACATCAAATTACAGAAGTAGTCCTCTATTAATAAAAAGGGAAGTTCCTCAAGGATCGGTATTGGGTCCTCTACTTTTTATACTTTATGGAAATGATCCAAATATAATGATGATAAATGAATGAAATGAAATGAAATAAATAATCCAAATATATTTAACAAAAATGTTGTTACTGTTGGTGTTACGTAAAATGCTGTTATGTATGGTGATGACACAACATGAGTATTAAAGAGTAAGATCGAATGACAGTTCTTGGAGAGGTCATATACCAAGCTAAAGCTTAGTTTATTGCAAACCAGCTAGTTGTAAATAATGAAGATATGAAAAAAACACCAAATTCTTGGGAGTATAGTATACATAGATGCTAGACTTACCTGGAGCGAACACGTTAATCAACTCTGTAAACAGCTAAATACTGCTATTTATGCTATAAGAAAGGCCAAACAATTTATAAATCAGTCAACTGCAATCACTGCTTACTATGCATTGTTCGAATCAATAATGAGATATGATTTGCGTATACGGTTCTCAGGTGCTCAAATACATTTAAGAAATCTTTATGAATCAAAATAAGGACTCTTGTATCCAGTGGCGGCTTTAGAGGGGGCGCAGGGCGTTATCCCCCCCCCCCCCCAAGGACGTGGCAAATTCCAGATTACTACTATTATGTACTTTGATATGAAAATATATTGGGTATATATACTATATATGCTTTTTGTAGTTATTATTTATTTTTTTTTGTCCAGTATTTTCCTTCCACAACATATAAAACCTATGATCAGTTTTATATGTTTGACTATCCACATATTAAGCATTAGCCATATCCACCATGCGCTGCCCATCGTTTTATGTTTTATATCCTGTGCTATTCGAGTGCATCACTGCTATTTAAAGGACCTAAATAAATGCTATAGGTATGTACCTACTTACATTCTGTCGACGTTTCTTTTTTACTCGGATTTTTTATTTTTTTTATATGTAATGTTTAGAAAAATATAAAAAAAACATTTTATTTTATTTCAATAAACTTATTCGTAATATAATTTTTTTTATTTGAAAAAGGTATGGAGTTTCAAAACTTTTTCTTGTGATAGTCGGTATTTTGGTATAAATGGACTTTTCATTGAAATTCTGAAATGCCAGGAAAACGCGTGACCTTGAAAAATTTCCAAATTTTCGCCTGTGGCGCTATTGGGCTCTCACGGGGCAGATATAATATCCTGGTAATAATACTCGGACCCAGCCCCATAATGAAATCATGGCTAAGTCACTGTATAATTACCTACTCAAAGAAATATCTCGCTCTTCAATTTTTCAAATGTGGCAACCCTACTTGCGCGCCCCCCCCCCCCCCCCAAGACTAAATCCTAAAGCCGCCACTGCTTGTATCCCAATATTCAAAAGTCTAAAAAATATGTCTCTTTTTTCTTTAATTGGCGGACATATCTGCGTATTACACACACATGACATAAGGAACAAAACTAATCTACTTGTACCTAAAAACAAGTTAAAAAGAATGGATCACAGTATTGACTTGACATTAAACTGTATATAGGCGAGGCAAATTAACACAGAAAAGGGCAAAGCGAAAGAATTTTTTCAGAACAGATGTAAATCCTTATTTTTGAATATGAAAAAAAATATTTTTGAATAGGAATATTAAGGTGAAGTGAAAAATTTAAAAATTAAAAATGAAAAAAATATGTAAAGGAATTAATATGAAAATAAAAATTTCGTGATTAGCGACTCCAAAAACCCCCGAGAAAGAAAATTGGGATCATTTCGAATTGTGATCGTTCATCATTATTCATTATTATTTACGAAATAAAATAAATTCATATTCAAACAATATACACTCAAAAAAATTTCCTATGGAGTTTTCCTATGGAAAAATGCAAAAAATAATGTTTCTCTAAAAATAAGGATTGGCATTTTTAAAATTGTCTTCCTGAATCGATGTTAAAGCCCGCATCTCAATCCACCCCTTTGGAACGATTTCGGAGGTGAAATGTTAATTTGCCTCGCCTACATTATAATGCGCTGCTTACTGATGTATGTTCCAAATATCCACAGATTCAAAATTTGTAATAAATAAATACATACTTACTGACAACTCTTTTTATAGCGATGAAGAAGTTTTTTAATACATATATCAGAGAACGCAGAACAGATCTATCTAATATAGTTTCTAAATTTTAATCTCTATTCTTAGTTATACAAACTATCGTTCCTCCTTCTAGAATAGTGTTATTTCCTTTTTTTATAGAATAGTTTTGCTGGTTTTTTTTTATTATATGCTTTAGTATTAAAATGTTGCTTTAATTTTTTATATCATATTAAATAGCTTACTCTTTTGTATGTACTTTTTAATTGTATTTTGTTTTAATGATAACATTAAAATAAAATAAATGTATAACCTTTCTATATATGGCAAATCAATAAAGCCTAAAAATAGATTAGATATAATAACTATTATATTCTATTAATAATCACTTTTTAAATCTAAATCTAAAAACACTAAAATCACTTTTATTGTGTAATTTTTTTACTATATTAACTTGTTTACGTCTAAATACCGACGGGTTCAGAAGTGTTAACCTTGTTGTAAATGAAATAAATGATGTATTATTCAAATAAAATGACGTGAGAATAAAGTGACGTCATTGCAATCAATTCGAACTTGAACGGGATTACATACTCATAGTGACAAAAATTAATAATTTCTTAATAAATATGATAAGTTGTCAAATTTGGAAGTCTTTTAAATTCACCACAACGGATAATAATAATGTTCAAAAATGTGTTATGAAAATAAAAAGTAACTCGATAATCAAACTTAAAAATTAGACAACTTTATGGTCATGCATCTACCTTTATTTTGAAATTTGAATCCATTACTTTGAAAACGTATATTGAGTAATAAAATCCCTGCAAATAAATGTAATAGCACTGATTTCCTAAATACGTGTTTTCAAAATATTATTTATTATCACAAATATCATTAGTAGCTTAATTATATAGTTTGT
>CAXKVY010014179.1:0-31610 GCA_964058915.1 Tetropium fuscum
CTTCATCGAAGTAATTCAGAGGTTTAAACATTACATTCAGAAATATAGACATGATTAAGACACACCCAAATATGCTAGAGAGCGAGTTTTATTTAATATTACTGGTGACGTATGCAGTCTAAAACGTTTTCAACCGAAGGACCTTTTAACCAGGTTTATATCAAATCCATGTAGACAAAACTGAAAAATGTAGCCAGATTGTAAATTACATGAAGTTCAAATTTAAAAAAAAACATACCTTTACAGTATAAAGTTACAATGTGGGTAATTTGAAAAAAAAAACGAGAATAGAAAAAAGAAAGAAAAAGCCAAGGCAAAGGATGAAAAAGCAAAGTTAGTGATAAAAAACTTGTTGTCATGAGGGTCCTTCACAAAGCGTATTACTATGTCCCTAAGTTTCTGGTTTCTGATAAAATATATGCGCCCAAAAATTGCAATCGTCTCCACGATTTTACTATTCATTCAATAATGGAGATGTTTTCTATGTGTGTGGCACGAGTGAGAATGCAGCGTTTGTTCAAATGATTTTGCCCTCCTTACCTGACGTGCCAACTGTTATGGAACCAGCATTTGCCAAAATAATGTAATTAAACAATACTTGAAAAAAGTCATAATGATGGAGGCCAACAGCGTGCATTTAAACATTTGAGAACTTGTTCAAACCACCCATTTGCAGCACCGTGATGATGTAAATGGCAGTTAGCTCGCCTGAAAAAACTGTCAAAAGGATTATGAAAGTGAGCTGAACAATTTTACCTTTTTTCTAAAGCTACCTGCTATGTAGTTAAAATTACATTTAAAAACTGCTATGTGGGCAATAATAAGGCCCTTAAATCTCAAATTTTAGAGAACTGTTTGAAAAACACAAAACATAATTCTCTAAAACAAATGCCTTAATTATTGATATTCTTAATATTCTATTCTTAAATTATAGCAACATTTTGCCTCTGGAGTTGTGCAAAAAAAACCCATAGCAGAATTGAACTTAATAGCAACGAAATACTGGTATGTAATACAAATCGATTATCAATTGAAACTTACTTGAAAAAACATATTATCACAGATTTATTTTTACTACACTAATAATCACTATTTAAAAACGAAATAAATAAAAATCCGGGATTTAAAAGGCAAACAAATGTACTTTTCTGTCATGTCACAACGAGCCAAACCAGACGAACGAGCATCAACATCAAAGATTAAATTTTAAATTTTAACGGCTTTTGAACAGATGACAGTGAAGAATCCGTTGGTAAGGAAAATCCCTGCAATACTGACATTACTGAACGACCCATCTTACAGTGGCTCTATAAAGCCACTGTAACCCAACGATAATCCTTGTAACCCATCTTACAGTGACTATATTATTTTATATAGCCACTGTAACCGATCTAATCGTATTGAGCCATCTACCGTAGTGACCTTATTAGCCATTGCAGCCTACGTGCCCGTAAATAGTCACCTACGGTCATAGAAAATATAACAATTATTTTCTATGCCTACCGTAAGTCGTCCCCCTGCAATGATAAGGGTAGATTATTCCTAATACAACTAACAAGTTAGTTATATCATCTGCCCTAACAAGTTACTTGTATCATGAGATTATCTGCATTATCTGCTTCGATTCGTTAGACAAGTCGTGATGTCATAATGATGCTCGGCTGACATCAGTTTGCGCCAGCGGTCGATTTCACACGTAGGCAGTTGGCAGACATATTTCTGAATGTGCATGACCTATCTATAAAAGCGGCTTGAATCCAAGCAGTGGCGGAATCAATCCAACGATTATAGACTATCTATAATCGTTGGAATAAATCAACGCCGAGCATCATGGCTGACACCAAACGGCGTAGTGGGTAGTGGGAGCTCGATATTTGTTATGGGGCTAATGCGTATTTACACAGAAGAGAGGTGGTATTTAGTTTATGACTAATGGTAGGCACAGCGAAGAGGTATAAATAAGAATGGAAACTTGTCCAAAATCCTGTCTACATTATTCAATACGTATGTGTTGAGTTTAGGGCGCGCCTCGTTCTTGTGGCTCAAGATGCCGCTATGACAGACATATTCATTATACATTCATATATCTTGGCTATAATAAATTGATTTTTTTTTGTTTTCGTCGTTTTTTTTTGTCGTTATAAAATCGTTGTTTCTCTTAACTAGCGTATGATGACTGCGTTTGCTGCAGAATGTGTTACAAAGCGTTTGCTGCTTTGTGTTACAAATTACAGATTTCAGCATTCAGTTTTATTTAGCTGTCTTTGTCTTTGCAACTATAGTCACCTACCGGTCAGAAGTTAAAGCGCGCCTTGACTTCAATTGAAGGCCATCAAAAAGGGGACAGGAACATCAAAGGTGCCAGGTGCCAACGTAAGTCTCCATTCTTATTTATAACTCTTCGCTGGTTTTCCTTAATCTATGCTGGTAGGCATGGAGATGAGCAATCCTTCTCTGTCTATAATCATTGGTCTCTCTGTATTGCTAAAGGCAAAACAAATCGACGTTGGTAAATTCTATAATCGTTGGGTAAATTCACCTTGTAGATCTGTTGATGACTTGATGGTTTGTGCACAGTATCGATTTTTTGTGGTTTACAGAAAGATAAACCTGATAAACTCACACTCCTACGCCTGTTCAAATTCAAGCAGTTCATCTACATCCTACATCACTTACATCAGACTTGTGGAAACATGCCGCATAGTATGTCCATCTATGTTATGATAATAATATGAGATCAGAAACTTAGACCTGATTTATATATTGCTGCCAGTCCGCCCGCCCGCCCGTAGAAAGTTCAGCAATAGCACGTTCCTTTAAACCATTTATTAATTATCTTATCCCGCTACCGTATTCCATCCTCCCGTAGTCCCGAGGAAAGATAACCAACGTTCATGATTATTCCGTTGCGGCTTTACGCCCCTTACGGCAACCAATGGACCAACACGATTACTGGCGTGCGCGCTGTTGACATTTAAAGTTCTGCTCGTTGCTTGTTCTTATTGCCTGTTTATTTTATTAAAAAACTTGTGAATCTGAGTGCGACAATTTGATTATAATACTATTCATGTTAGGTATGTACTATATATTATATAATAATCCATAATGTATAATGTATGTATGTTCCTCCAGTATTTTCAAATATAACCTCTTTGTGAATAAATCACGGTAGTGCGTAATGTTCATGCGCGAGAACTACTCTATGGGATTTTATAAATCGCTTTTTGCCAGAGGTACAGAAGAGAGAAGAGAGAGCTTTATCTGTTCTGTGCCAGAGGGCTTACGGCAGCGAGCAGAAACAATTTTACTCTATGCTTACGGGAAGCGGGGCGCCGGGCGGGCGGGCGTACGGCAATCTATATCAGACATATCAGACTGTATTAACATACAAGAGATCTTGGGATCACATTTGTCGTCACACTACATCCACATCGGACAATAAACCTGCTATATTGTACAAAATGTTAAAACAAGTAATTTTACACAAAAGTTAGTAGGTACAATTTGAGTTGTGTTATTTTTGTTACAAAGCTAAACATGTAAACCAAAAGCCTAGACTTGCAGGTGCAAACATGCAGCATTGTATATCCGTATATAATATTAATCTATGATAGTATGGGTATGCATGGGATCTTGGTATCACCACAGAATTAACAACACCAGAAACGCGACTCCTGTCGGCACCTTTCATGTTTTTGGGTCAATTTCTGGTGACCTTCGGCCATGTTTTTGGTAGTCCCCGAAGCGGCAAATTTAAACATACTGAAAAAGACGTTCCAACGGAAAAGTGACGGTACATTTAAAAACAACAATAAGACTAGGAAAGAACACAAGATAAAATTTATTATTTGTTTATTGTAAATTATAAACTGTCTATACAGCTGTTTTTACATAATCATATGGAAATTAGGGGTCAGCTCAGTTGTAATAAAAAGTAAATAAGTGTTGATATTTATGTTTTTATATATATACTTATTTATATGTAATCGGCAGTGGATATTTAGATAATCAGAAACATAATATATGAGAAAAATACCTATTATGTATATCTATGTAGAAAAAGACTTATGTAGTAAAATCTTAGATAGTTTTATGTTTCAAGCTATATTGTAGACTTGACAAAAATCAGTAATGCATTTTTATGCTCTGAATAGGTACTGGAAATGCACTTTTATGCAGTGTCACTTTTAATTTTTAATATACGACGTAACGAAAGATGACAAACTTACATATTATTCTAGCATGTTATTACATTATAAACTTGTCTTGAAGTTATGTGGAATTACTTAACATTTTCTGAGCATATAAGACTCTTATTTAACAACATTAACACTTTCCACTGTTATTGGAAATAAAAGAAGTGTTTTATTTTATTTAAAACTTGAAATACCTAAGTACATACCTTTCTGCATCTTTTGGAATTCTAAAGAATGATGCATTTTTAGCTCTATCCTTATGTTTGCTGAAACAACCGCGAACAGCACAATATGTCCCTTTTCTTGTAGCCATTATTAATATAACACACTACACAAATATAAAAGACAAGCTATAAAGTTAACGACAACTTTAAAAACAAACACTTTCTAGGTACACAACACACAACCTCACTATCCAATTTGTAAAACATAAACAAAGGTACTACCAAAAACATGGCCGCGCCGCACATGCGCATAAAAATTTGGCATTGGCGGGAAGGTCGACTTTCGCTTCTGGTGTTGTTAATTCTGTGGTATCACGTTCGTCGTCACACTACATCCACATCGGACATAAACGTGCTACAATTTTGTTCAAAATGTCGCCAAAACAAGTAATTTTATACAAAAGTTAGGTGGTAGGTACAATTTGAGTTATGTTACTTGTTACAAAGCTAAACTTGTAAACCAAAAGCCTATACTTACAGGTCCTAGAGTAAGTTCTTTATTATATACCTACTACCTACCCACATAATAGTGATTTATAATAACTATCAGTTATTATAAGGTTTTCTATGGTTTGGATGATATCATTTATATAAATATTGCATCTATTTCAACCTTAACGAAATACCCATGTCCGTCATATTTTCAATTTAAACGAAACCAGACTAATACGAATCGGGCGAAGTTTTTGTGACGGAACGATCTAAGAATTCTTGATAAAATAACTGGTCCTCCTTGAGACCTTATGCCATGTACACGTATTTTTATTATTTGGTCAATCGCCGACCCTGTAACAAAACTGGTCCTCCTTGGCAGACCTTATGTTACACGCGTTTAAAGAAAAAAATAGAAAACCAAATAGCAGAAGCTGAGGGATTTGAACGCGACGCTTTACCCGCTAGGCTACCAGAGCAGTAGATAGACATAGTACCGCATAGTTGCGACCGTCCGCCATTTTTACTCCATCGCAAAGTTTAAACGTATTACTCTACAGTATATACCATTTGAAAATCTCGTATTTACCATTTGAAAATCTCTTTCTCTTTGAACCATTATTTCAAAATACTCTTTATCTGAACCTATTTCCAAAAGTTAATATGGAGTATTGGAGTACTATGGAGTAAATATGGCCGCCGTGTCAGCATTTGTCGGAGTACCGCATTCGTTTGAACCGACAATTGCCAACACGGCGGCCATATTTACTCCATAAAGCTCTCTCTGATCTCCGATACTCCATAATTAACGCCATAATAACTTCTGGAAGTAAGCTCAGTTAACAGAAAATAGGCGCAGATCTTATGCCAAGCTGAACTTGTGGAATTCGAACTCGGGACGTCCAGAATACTGAGCGTTCCATTACTCACTCAGAGCAGTGGATAGATTCGTTTGAACCGAGTGGCGCAGTCAGGAGAAAATTCATCTGGGGGGGGGGGGGGGTAATTAAATCGGTCTCCCCAGAGGAAGAGGAAAACTGAAAATTCAGAAAATGGTTTAAAAATGTTGTTACCTCAATCATAAATAATAAATACATACCAATTTTATGAATTCATGTTAATATATATTTATTAATTCATGTTAATATATATTTATTAAAAATACTAAAACAATAATAAACTGACCTCTTGTCTTCTAACAGAATAAAGAACAACCATAATAAAAAACGTAATAGGAGTAATAAAATGAAATAATTTCCAAAACAACAAAAAATTTAAACAAAATATAGTAGTTTTACAAATAAGATATAACTAAGTATTATACTAGACTGCTAAAAGACAAATAAAAAGGCGGCGGATGTGTATAAATTTAGATTCCTGTACTAGATAATGTTGGCATGAATTACAAAATATTTATTTCAAGGGATAATTTTGATACTGTTTTGTACTGATAGAGATAACGCTTTTTTATTTTTTGGTTCGGGTGGACCTGCCCCCTCCTGGCTGCGCTCCTGAGTGAGATCCCTATATCACAGACCTATCTAAGGACTGGGTCTCCCATGTCTCACTCTACTATGCGTCACGGTAAATTCACGGTAAAATATATGGTTTTATATATGATTCCAATTTAAAAAAAAATAATACAAGCATATTATACATTTACTTATAATACTTATATTACAAATTTCATCATTCATATTTCAAGGTACAATATTTTATCATATATATTACATAATATAAAGACACTAACACAGTAATATTGTAGGTAATAGAAGGTATTCTACCCAGAAGGTACTATTTTACAATATCTTAAAGATGCTAAGAATCAGGAATCAATCGATTCAATTAAAATCTATAGAAGGTAGAAAATCATTACACAATTATCTTAGTCATAAATATTACATTTATATAATAGGTAGGTACCTATTTAATAAGTTCTATCTATGTAAATTATGTAAAAATGCCATTACAAGAAGTCCCACCAGCATCATCAGAATGTAATTAGGTTTTAAACTATTAGAAGGATTACATCCCTCTCCGGAACAAGTAAAGGTGCACGTCCTGTAGCTTAGAGTATCACCAGGTTGTTTCACATAGTTACAGTAGTTTCCGAGGTCCAAGGATGAACAGAATCTCTTGGCACCAATTCCTCCTAGGGAGAATATATTTTATACAACATTTTAATAGGTATTAGGTAGCATTATTAAAAGCATTATGTGTATCATGCAATAAGTATAAATATGTGTATACTATATATTAAATACGATATTAATACCAAATCGATATTAAATTAAATTAACTATATGTTTGTAACATCGAAATATGAATTATGAGACATATAATTTTTCAAAGGATACCCACAATTGCCACAATGGGAGATCGGGGCAGTATAACTTTTCTTACAGCAAGCTAAAATAGTCACTATAAAGGCGCTTTCATTCAACAAGTTATGTTTTGATAGAATACTAATAACTAATCAATTTTAACACAAAACCCATCAAAATAATACACTAAATTAAAGACTAACTGTATTACTTTTATTTCAAGAATTATTGTTGACCCCACTTTACCACAAAACGTTCCAAACGTATTAGGCAATTTAGGCATCCAAATGAATCCCAATGATGCCTATGTGACACGGCCGAGGAACGTGTAAAATGGATCCGTAATATTTGAATTCTTATTCTGCATCACATTCACCATCCGATTGTTTTATGATATGACGAAAGGTATATATAGTGTGAGCAATATTTTGTTATACTGCATGATAATGATAATGTGATGTATATAAAATCATTTGTTTTTCCTTAAATTCCTGGAAATCAGTTATACTTGACAACGCTGTTAAAATGCGGTAGCAAGTGTGAAGAGATCGATATATAACTCGATATATAATGAGAGTTTTTTGCTCGGGTTTTATGTCTCATATTTCGATGTTACAAACATACATATTTATATTGCAAGCAAAATATACGAGGTGCAAGAAATGCTATTATTTTTAGAAATTTTTCTTGTTTCATTATTTATTGTATATATGTAGATATTGCATTGTTAAATTTAGAATATTGTTGTTATTCTACAGATTATTTTATTGATTATTAATTTGATTACTTATTTATATTGAAATGAAAGCTTTGAAGGGATATGTCCTCACGAATTAGCTTATACATCCATTCAAAGTTGGGCTAACTATAATTGCATGAAATTAGTGGGTGATTCTTTGATATGTAGGGGAACGAAGGGTACCTACGCTGCAGTATAGCAGGTAGTACCTACTGTTGTATTTCTCCTTCCTCATCATCTCTTTCTTTTCAACATTCTCACCATGCTCATCTCTCGGACTACAAATATTATTTGTCGAGGTATTTTCAAAGCCTATATGGAGTGCACCACTTGCCTTTCGCTAGCAAAAATATTATCCAATAATAATAATTATCCAATCCCAGGGCAATCGCGCCTCTGCCCGTGTGATATCGATCTACTGTGGTACTCATACTCATGGGATCAGAATGTCCGAGGGACTAAAGAAGCCCAGGGTTAAACATAGGGTTAAATATCCCAGGGTTACATATCCCTCCGCTACAAGGCGCAAGAAAATAGTAGAGAAGGCCAAACGGACACTGGGAGAGGGACGGTGCCATCGTCTTTGGACCAATGTTTGCACCAACGGAAAAAGCGCGGCATGGCTGAAAGGCATAGACAGGCCTTTGCCGGAACTAAAGCTGAGAGAGGCTATCCTACTGATAGAGCAGTAGAGAATCTACCGAAGCGGCACCGTGTAGTGATGCACCATCAATAACCCAGAGCACACTATCAAAAAGACATTGGAACTTGAAACTGCTAGAAAAGTCAGGGTTTCAGGACAACAGACGGTCAGTGGTTAAAGGAAGCTCAGGCAGGGACGCCAAAAGAGCGCACACTTCACCGCCCTGATCTCAGAGTCAGCCCTAACCATCCTCAAAGATTGCAACTGCAAACACCACTGCGGGATTCAAAGAGCATCCATCAAAGTGTACGTTTAAGCTTTAATGCGATGGAGTAAAAATGGCGGCATCATAGCATTGCATCATAGCAAATAAGGGGTCCAACCAGGAGCTTAACTAAGATGCACAATCGTTGGCTTAAGTGTCGTTCAAACCAAACTGGCGGTAGATGGACCGATTGACGATTGAGCCCCCATATTGGTCTGGTACTGAGCCAATCATGCAATGGCTCAGTACTCAGTACTCGCAACACGTAGCCTGTGGATGGAGCACTAGTATCAACCTGAGGGGAAAAAGCTCTACCACTTCATCATGCGCACCAACTTTACCATACTCAACAGAGGAGCAGAACTAACCTACATGGATCAGCTAAGATCGGAAAGGACAGGAGGAACCGCAATTTTAGGGAGTATAAATTTTAATGACAAACCAGCGAAAAAGTTAGCTCAGAAAGCTCAATTACTCAGGAACATGATGCTCTTAAATAATGGCAATCAGAGCAATGGTTCAGCCTAAGACGCTCGGAATGTTCGAACTCAGCCAAAACTGGGTCCGCGTAACCTTGAGCGAAAAGGTACCTCTCTGCTCGGGCCTGCCATTCAAAAACTATCCTAGATATATGCTTCCGCGGAGTTTTCGGTAGAAAAACTAAAATCTACTTTCATTAATAACAACTTTTTGTTGTCAGAGTAACGGTTCAAGCTACGTTTCCACGTAAGTGCAATTTCACCCCTTTGGGGTAGTTTGTGCTAAACTCGGAGAGGGTTGCAAACTTAGCACAATAAATCTGCTATATGGACCTACATATTTCCGAAGTTTTTTTGCCGGTCAGGCCTTTTGCAGGAAAAAAGTACATAATGTCTGGACTAATCTTTCGAACGTCCTAAATCAGTCACATGACAAGTCGGAGAAATGAATCGTCTCGCTGTAGGATCTTTCTCACTGTTGGGCACGCTCCCCTATCTTATTTGAATCATTTGACTTTTTTTCTGTTCGGTTTCATAGTTTCGTCACAAAAATCTGTAATATTTACATAAACCATTGCTTCATATTATAGGTAGATAGGTATATAAGCAACATTAATTTTCTAACAAATTATTTTATTACCATGGTCCTCGGCTGGTCAACATCATCGGCCCTCGTTCCCCTATATATGCGATTATGGATGTAAATGATATATGATGATAGGAAATGCTACAATTTATATATGAATATGAAACTATATAAATACGTTCTTAGTCAAGTCTTATTCTATCTGCGTTTTTATCTATGCCAAATATCTACCAAATACCTACTCATGCTTTATGCTCATAAAAGTGTGCTTGCTGATAACTGCTTGTGTAAGCGAAAGCCCCAGAAATAATAATATACCTACAGATAAAATATGCAGGTGGTCGCCTATAAATAATTCAATATTCAATGTTCATATATAAAGCGTAAAATCGATTGGTAAAATGTAACAAAAGGATCGTTAAGTATATTTCTATAGCTGTAGCTGTACCATTGACAATACATTGTTTAAAAAATAAACAGTGCCTAATAACAAATAAAAATCCTGAAATTATTTTTTAACACTAATGTTAACGGCATGTGATGATTTTACAGCTTTTAAAGCTTGGAGTGTGTGGCCCCATTTTAGTCCACGTAAATTAGACTAAAATATAATGAATAGAAGATAGAAGAATTAAAATGCCCATAAAGTTAACAGGTCAACTTTTGCAAATCGATCTCGCTATGGCATAAACATTAGTCGTTTCTTAGTAGTTAATTAATCGTGAAAGAAAACCTGCTAACTTCATATGAAGTTAGCAGGTGAGATATAAATAAAATTAAGTTAGCTTAAAATTTGCCGTATTTTTGTCGCTATAATTAATCGCGAAAGACAAAAATTTTCCGCTTTTTATTTTTTTATAAATAGTTAGGGGCACCCGCCCTAACTTCATATGAAGTTAGGAGGTCACATATATAAAAAAATAACTAAAAAAAATAAGTTACTTTAAAATTTGCCGCTTCTTTCCCGCTGACGAATGGTTTTAAGGAAAAAAAGGTTTTGTAGGCTTCGTTTTATAAACGGAAAATTTATTTAATCGAATATGCATATATTTGCAGAAACCGAGTTAAAAACCGAGTTAAAAAAATTTCAACCAAAAAACTCAGTTGCCCCACTGAGATACAGTGATTTTGATGTTTTTTGTCTATATATTAATTTTGTCTATATATTAATAAACAAATATAACGACATTACCGCACTCTTCACGATTAAATCACACAGGTCGAAAAAAGACTTTTGCGACCAGCGTGAAACTCGGTTGTCCCGCTGAGAGCTCTATATTTCGAGTTTTTCTATTTTGTCGTTATTTGTTTATCGATAGTAATAAAACAGAAAACCTCGAAATCTAGGGCTCTCAGTGGGACAACCGAGTTACTCGCTGGGAAAAGTCTTTTTGCCACTCGTTTTTGACTGAAATTTTGCCGTTCGCCTCGTTTGATTTAATCGTGAAGAGTGCGATTTTGTCGTTATTTGTTTATTAATAGTAATAGACAACAAACATCAAAATCACTGTATCTCAGCCTAAGACTACAACATTTTCCTTATAACCATTCGTCAGCGGGAAAAAAACGGCAAATTTTAAGCTAACTTAAATCGTTTTCATTATTTTTTTACATATATGTGACCTGCTAACTTCATATGACGTTAGCAGGGGACCCGATATAAAAATAAATAAAGAGCGGCAATTTTTTTTTTCTTTCACGATTAATTAACGGCAAAAAAACGGTAAATGTTTATGCCATAGCGAGATCGACTTGCAAAAGTTGACCGGCTAACTTTATGGACATAGAATTAAATTATAAATGGAATGAATATGGAAGACGGCGAACGAAGTAAGAGCTACTAAACATCAAAGAAAAAAGACAAGTTGCAATTTCTGAAGAGCGAATTTACTTTTTCAAGCTGCACGAAAAGATTACATCTTTAAATAATGATCAAAGATTCATTTGGTTTACCAAATTTGTCGACCAGTCGAACAACGCAACAATTTTACCAAGACTGTCTATCATCAACATTCTGCAGCATTACAATAACATTCATATAGAGCATTTCACCAAATCCAGTCTTGGCGAGAGAAGAACATTGATCCTACAGAGTGAAAAAAAACGAGGAACATCTTATCGGAAATTTTCACCACCGAGACACCTACTCCAGTTTCCATTCAAGAGCTGTGGAAACGATGCGGTTGTGCCAAAGTTGGATTGCGCTGATCAACTATGTGCTCTAACGGCCATGGGCAAGAATGTTCGATGTGTTTCAATTCAGTGGAAGAGGAACTCGTTCATGAACCTCTTGACGAGTAAAAACGAGCTGTTTGCGGCATATGGGTGGAGATTAGCCGAGATGTTAATAGAACATTTTTTGTGCACAATTTAATGTAAACTTACCTTAACTTTTTCTAATCCGATGAACGATTTAAGAGAAATCCCTGGAGTACAATCCACGCCTAGTGGTGTTTTTTATGAAAAAGATGATGTTCCACCCTTGCAAGATATATGGAACTCATCGAATCTTTATTCCCAATATTTTCGAGAATTCGTAATTTCTCCTAAAAAGTCTAATTTACGTGGATTATTTAGAGTGGATATAAATAGATAGACCACATTTTACAAGGTGCTGAATGTTGTTACTATTGGTGACCTACAATTAGCTGTTGCTACATGTTGCCTAACAAATCAACAACATTGTGATAGACTATAGTATATAAACTATACTGTGCAAAACCTCCGAGAAACATAAAAAATCGCTATTATTAAGAATATGTAATCTTTGTCATCTGTATCTTTTTTGTCAATCTTGAAATCTCAAAGTCATAAAGCGCCATCTTTGGCCTCTTCTTCTCTCTCTGGACAATTGGTGTCGAATAATTTTGTTGCGTATTTTTCTTGTTTTAACAGAGTACGACTTAAAGGTCTGGAAGAAATCAGTTTTTGGTCAAGAAAGTAGCAATAAAAATTCAAAGCAACCATAGAAATATTCTAAGGGTTGCTTAGAAGATTAATGGCAAAAAAAATCGTATTTTTTTCTCACCCACTAAAACAACAAAAATTGGTACGCAAAAAAAATATTCAAATATTCAGCTACTTCAACGTAGTGATTTTTTAGTTGTCGTGAAAGTTTTGCACAGTAGTTTACTTAAAAACGTTTGCAAAACAGGATACATAATCATATAAGCCAAAAATGCAACTGACTACTGTGCAAAAAAAATATATTTCTCTGAAAATACCCTACCATCCAGACCAGTAGACTTTATACAATACTGAGCCTCGAAAACGTGCTCGCAACTCTGAGGTTCTATACCACCCATGTGTATCATCCCATCAGAGCAGTCTATGGAATTAGAAGCCGAACATTGGTAGCACAGTATGGCAGACACTTATTTTCGAAATCAGCAAAGCAAAACATCCCGAGTGAGCATCAGAAAAAATAATTAGTACATATTAGTAAAATCTAATCTACAAGCTACATGTATTAGTCTTTGGTTAAATATAATAAACCCTTTGTATATGCATGTTATTAATTTTTATTTACAAAAAAATATTTATTTGCTCGTTAGTAGTACTTTTATAATTCCTTGACCAAGCCCAATTTGTACCTTCATATCTGCCAATTTGTTTTACGCAGTACTTGGCCCCAAATACGTTATCACATGGATCAGGTTTGATGGAAATATCGCTATCTAACCACTCGTTACACTGGAATGGCGTATTTGGATCACTCCCTGAACATTGGTAGCAGTTCAGGGCGAAGGCTGAGAAAGATATGAGAACAAATTTAATTATCAAATTGATATCGTTATGTAGTACCTACACAGTATAGTAAACAACTGTGGTACCTACTTTGGTTTCTGTAACTTGGACATCTTTAATTTTACCCAAACCGTGATGTTTGAGAAACAAAACTTATAAAGCAAACGTTTAGAAAGGTGTTGCTTATCCGTTGATTGAACGGTTTTATCGACCTATAACAATAATAATGGTTCGCAAAGCAGACTATGGAAATAAACGACAATCTTATTAAATCTTACAAAACAACACAAAGATTAAGAACTACGCTTGACAAGGAACCTCCAACAAAAAATTCAATTAGAAATGTTGTCTTTTTTATTTCCATAATCTATTTTGTGAATCATTACTTCAAAAGCTTATAAAACCGTGCGTACCTATAATTTCCATGACAAATATTTAATTTTCTACAAAGTTTTCCAAGTATATATACAGGGTGTTCCATTTGAAATAACAAAGTTGTCCTATCCCCGAAAATAGGCTATGTAATTTCTGGTTAAACCGGAAGTGAGCAGAAAAAGACGGATGCTTAGGAAAAAAATAATGAAATTAGAAGAAAACTGGCTAAAACTGCTTTCCATTAGTTCAAAAGGTAAACATTATGGGTTTAAAAGGGGTCAAAAACTAATGGGGCACCCTGTATTTACAACTTCCACCGAACCGGATCACTACTGGGGCAGTTACTATCAGTAATTATTATTTTTAGTAATAATTAAAAATACTTTTAAAAATGTTTTTAAAAGTCCGTAAACTGTGCAATGAAATATAAATCTAATTAGGTACAAATGTATAGAAATTCTTTTAAGGTTAACTTTCTTCAAAATACCTACTCAAATCATTAAATAAAGGGTCACATCTATTTTTGGCGTGTCGTAATATATATTCATTACCTATGTAGTCTCTAGCTAGTTTAAATGCAAATAAAATCGATCAAAAGGCGATAATGGTGAAATGAAGAGTCATTGAACGTGTAACTGAACACTCGACTGACATTGAAAGGCAGTTGCAATCAAAGAAAATAGGGAGGGCCGAAGGGCGCGCCTTTTGTCTGTCGTATCAGCAAAAATATTAATAAATTAGAGTTCTAAATATAACTCGCAGGGTAAAATGCAAACGCCATTTCTATAAACTCATGTTGACATACCTAATTAACTAAAATTTGGATTTTATGTTTATTCTGACCAAACATATTATATATATATATATATATATATATATATATATATATATATATATATATATATATATATATATATATATATATATATATATATACATATACATATATATATATATATATATATATATATATATATATATATATATATATATATATATATATATATATATATATATATATATATATATATATATATATATATATATATATATATATATATATATATATATATATATATATATATATATATATATATATATATATATATATATATATATATATATATATATATATATATATATATATATATATATATATATATATATATATATATATATATATATATATATATATATATATATATATATATATATATATATATATATATATATATATATATATATATATATATATATATATATATATATATATATATATATATATATATATATACCTACGTAGATATATACGTACGTATGTTTAAATATGAAATAGGTGTATATAAATATGTATACTATACACCGTTGCATAATTTCAAATTTCGCGCGTCGTACTGTTTGAATCACAATCAAAACAAAAGCAGGTGTCTGGGGAACACAACATCACAGGTAGGTACGACATTAAAAAATACTTACAACTTTCCATAAGAGCACTAATCACAAAAGCAGAGACGAGTGTATGGAACCACATTTTAAAATTATTTGTATATTATTCCTTTGGTTTTGTTATAAATTTGCTTGCACTTATGAATTTTACGTGATGCTCTGGTCATTTAAGTAAGCACTAGGCGATGACCACACTACCACACCTTCACTTGATTACGACTCCCCGTTGCATGACACACTCCACTGGGTCTGTCCCGTGGAGTTGAACATTTCGAATGGCGGCAGACGTTCAAGTCGTTTACCCGCGAAGGTGCGAGGACGCTTCTGCGGAGTTGGTACCAAGTCGCAAGCGCTTTTGGGAAAATATTAATAGGTACACTTTGCGTATTTATACAATACTAAAATAGCGTAGAATTAGGATAAATAGCAAAAATAATGCATACTAACACTAACACCAAATAAGTCTATAGATAATTGTATTTATATAGACTTTGCTAACATGAACTATGATCTATTTTTTTTCTAATTGACCATATTAGTTAGGTTATGATCTCAAATTGGCGCGGGTGCCTAGTTTAAAAATTAATGTATTGATGATTGATGTCTTATGGGCACTCAAGTTCAGGGCGTTGTAGACGTGATATAGAAAGTCTCTTAGTGAAAAAACTTGAGTAAATACATTGTTTGATATTTTATTTGACTGAGAGTGTTAAAATTATGATTAAACATTATCAAAAAGAAATATTACCAATTTTAGAAGGCGATGTTTGTATGAAAAACGTATGTTGTTGCTTGATCCAATGGTTCAGAGTGGAAGGGGTTTGACATATGGTCCTTGAGAGGTAGGTACCACAGTATCTGTGTAGGTACTGGGTTTCGGATAAACTTATTTAATGAGAGTTTCTTACATAATAAATTATAATTTCATTGTGTTAATTTAAAAACCGGCAATATTTGTGGCAACATCGCTGAATTTGTATTATATTTCTGTCCTAGGTAACTTCTAATCTCATTTTATTTTGATTTACCTATTTCACGTTTTGCAGTTTCTATCAGAGACTTCTGTTTTTTTTTTGATTGCAAATAATTGATTTTGAGTGTTGGTTAGAAAATGGGTGAAAATAGAGTACCTACCTAATCAAACTCGGAACCATAAGTGATTTTTTCCTAGAAGCCAGAATATGTAGTCTAAGTTAACTTAAAATCTTTTCAATTTGAAGAGTAATTAAATTTATTTAAAGTGCATTAATTAGTATCAGCATCTTGATCTTGATCAGCATCAGATGTATCTTGTTCTTGGTTGTCCCGACCTGAACAGAGTATTCAGTATTCGTATGTAAGGAATAAGTGCCAAAAACTATTCGATTGAAAGGTGATGCACAATACTTTTGAATCTCCCATAAGAAATACATGGCAGTCAAATTTGCTGAAGTGTGTTTAGGAACCCATTTCAAATTTCGCGCCCGGATTTTAATAACCTAACTAATATGGTCAATTGGAATGGGGTTCCAATAAGTGTAGTCAGTAGGTGTTGCCTTATTTCCGTCTTTCTTTTAAAATGATTAGAATTTTAAAATGTAGGTACCTATACCTACCTACTTTTTAATTTAGGACGACATCTAAAAACAGAACCACTCGTTCAAAATAAAAATGTATAAGGGTCGTAGACAAAAGTATGGTAAGCAAATCGCAATTAATCGCCATTATTCCCTCGGGCGATATGCAACCTCAGGCATGGTGCTCGGATATCGGAATCGAAGTCTTGGTCACAGCATAAAAACTCCACATATACCTAAGTGACAGTGCCGGATTTATTTTATAAAATATGCCGCCGGGGGCTAAGTTGTTGAGCCGGTTTCTTCTTAAAGAGAGGGGATGAAAAAAAGGTTGGTTGCACCGTGTTGCACCTAATGTCACTGGTTAAAAAATTACCCAACCATACTCTTCCCAGCAACTATAAGCTCACAGCGGGTCTATTCTCATTTGCATGTTAAAAATAAATGGACCAGAATATCCGTTAAAAAAAAAGCAGGGAATTTTTATATAAATTATGGAGAATATTATATTTTTATTTGAGTATCTAGTTTTCTAAATGTGTACTACTTTTTTTTTACTATAACGGCGCTCCGCGTCGCCTCTTATATTTTGCCGCCGGGGTCCAAAAGCCTTGTAGCACCCCCCCCCCTAAATCCGGCACTGCTAAGTGAGTACCTATAACCAGAGACCTATACCTATATAAATTATACTCATAAGCTCGCTCCCTAGAACACAGATTAAATTATCGCTTTAAAGAGTTCTTGATTGCATTTTAATTGATGATTTCGAATAACAAAATTATAGGTACCATTAGATTTCTATATAGCTAGCTACCTAGGTAATTTCCAAGTCAAAAAGTAATAACACTTTTGAACGTAAATAATAGGTATAATTATATTTGAAAATAAAAATACAATTACGAAGAGTTATGACGAGAATACGAAATAGTAATTTGGGAAAAATTAAAAAAGTTTAAAAGGGCAATGACTAATAGTGGAGTGAATGTGAAGAGAAATCTGGGAAAACAGACACTTAAATTTAAACAGTTTTTCGCCCAATCTATCAAATTGGGTCCCCCCGAGGCGGGAGGGGGGAACGATCAACGAAAAGCATGGGCAAATCGTTTTTAATGAATATCTTGGCGGCTTTTGACTTAACAAAACAAAAAAATTTCTATAAAAAATTAAGAGTACCTACGACAAAACACACGCTGATTTAAAGCTGAGCGAAATCATCCGATTTCGTTTGCGAGATATCACGATATCATATTTGCGGAAATAGGAAGAAACAAATTGGTTTTTCATCGAGGGGGAGTGGAGTTGAATGCTCTTTTTTTTGTGTAAGAGCTATTATTAAGAAAATACGAGGCCGCAGGCTGGGGCAATATTGTTGCATCGTGTCTTTTACTGCAATAATCTGTCTAATGTCCTTCAATCAACGCTAATGTCTAATATAAATGTCCCCTAATATAAGAGGGGGTCACACTATTTATACTGCTGTTTTCGATGTAAAATATAATATGGTAATACTTCAATAAGTACCGTAAGTTTTTATTCATATTCACGGAAGTAGGTATAACAACCAATGATTTATGAGAGTGTAAAGATGTACCAAAAAACAGTTGTATGGAAGCCAACTCGTCCAGGACGTGGCGGTACATGGCGGGGAGTAGATGAACTATGTTTCAAATTCTAACATATATATCTATTGCAACAAACAGCGATTTTACCGGCAAAGCATTGTTTATACCATATACCATAGTTCAAATATATTTATGTCCAGATAAGTTAAATGATAACTCTAACTGCCTTATGGACATATTTGTAAAAAACGAATACTTACCTATCAAGGTCAACTACCTGTTTTTTTAAGGGTGGGTTGGGATATTGGCGCATTTTACCGTATTGAGGAAAAAATGAAAAGGATAGGAAAGCCCAGTATTTATTATTTATTGTTCACACTTATGATATAAAAAAACCTATGAAGTGATTTATTATTCAATTTGCCTAATGTCCTAGGTATTTTCAAAATAGGATTAAAATTCAGAGTGTACCTATCTAGTACCTAAGTAACTTATGAGACAAATAAAAATAATAATTAGCTATAAATGATTTATTGTTGTTGTGAATTCATTTTAATTTTATATTATTTTAAAAAACAATTTTTGCAGTGTGGTTTCTATACTTTCGTCTATTTTTTTTTAATTCATTTCGGCATAGGCGTGGTTTTTAAGGGCTGAAAATTTGGAATTCAGGTAAATATTGTTGGAGAACATGAAAGAAGCTTTATTCTGTATAATTAAATAAGATGTGCATCCATAAAATGCGTAAACCTGCATTTTTTCCATGAAGGGGTAGTTAAAAACAAAAAGCACAAGTTGGGAATGTTACTTTTGAAATTAAGGGTAAGATGAGCTTAATTCCAAGTTTTGTTGAAAATCCATGGTTTGGCTAAGAGAACAGTTTTTCCGATTTTATTTTTTTTAAGGTACTATGTATCATGGCCGATGTACTATGGGCTTCGACATAGTTATAATCAGGTTTCTCGCCCCCAAAAATAATCTCGCTACGACAGATAAACCGAATTATTAGTCCAAAATAACATTAGGGCTCAAATTGTACTTTGCGCGACTGTATAGAAGTTAAAAGTGGGACATCAGATGGGCTCCCGTTCTGAATATGGTCCTTAGATCCCTACTGACACGACGGAAAAGAGAAATCCTTTTTACCGCTTATGCATAATTCTTATGTAGTTAGGCTCTAATTCGCTGGACTATATCAGAAAATAGTATGTTTCAGCACAACAATCACTTGTAAAGAAATCAAAGTAATGTTGAATAAATTCTCAGAAAAATAAACCGAGCTAGTTGAGAAATAAATAAAAAGCTACTGTCTTCTAACTCACGATACATGTCTAACCGCAAAACCGTACGTATGAACCTGGATAGAAAGCGGCCTTAGTTGACTTGAACAGAGAACGCTAAGGAGGATAGACAATTGGATAAATCAGATTTGCCATCAATTTCTTGCATAGAATACATAGAATATAGAATACAAAACATAGAATACAAGAAATCTCTTAATTTTATCAAATTTTGTATAAGAGAACTTTCTTTTTATTTTACTTCTAACAATGTGAGATGCTCAAAACTTTTTCTGGAAAATGAAAAATAGGCTCAAAAAAATTGTTTTTTCTTGAACCTGTATATTTTGGAGTTTCCCACATTCTATAAGCCTTTATTAACAAATTTGTGAGTTATTCTACGTGCTCTATTACACTGTGTTCGAAGGGCTCCAAACTTATTTTTCCTCAGTATCAGTAAGCCACTGACATGTGGATATTTTTTTCTGATTAGCCGGGTCGATTCTACATAAAAAAATCTCTCTTACGTTTTTCGTGTCAGGCGCACAATTCTTGATTGCAACAATTAAATGCAAATTGAAACTTATTATTATTAACATTAATAATGATAAATTTCATTTTATAAAAGCTGTTGAAAATGGGAAAGACATGTTTGCAGGAACGCCACTGGTGGGTGGATAAAATAAAGTTCTTCCTAAAATATGTGGTTTAATATCCTATTAACAGATACTACAATTAAAAATAAGATCTAAAGTAAGTACCTATACCCTGGCTCCAAAATAGTGTGGAGTGATTCATCACCAGCATATGGACGGCTCAGGGAGATGAGGTGCGAAGGGAACGAAATTCCATAGGCGTATCATTTTAGAGGGGCAGAATAAAAAAAATTAAATAAAATATCCAAGTTGTTAACATTGTTTTTAAGTGTACTTGTGATGGTTCTTTTTTATTATCTTAAGAATATTCCCTCGTATACATTTTTGATCATTTTCAGTTCTCCTCCTCTCAAATTTGGTCGCTTATGATTGGAATTATTAGTTCTAGAACCACTACTACTACTCTCTACTCGCATTCGTTGCTTCCATCGCAAAAAAACACTAAACACTCGCGTATAACACAATATTATAATTTATTTATTTCGCGGATCAACCGTACATAAGACACAGTGCAACGCCACTGTCGCGCCAAAACATACATGCATGAAACAGCGCATGCGTCAATATATCCAAGGAAATCCCTCATCTTTACCTGTGACCAATGAAATTTAATTTAATTTAGAACCACCTAAAACTCACCAATGAGAGCGGTAGACCCGGTTACTAATGAGTTCTGCCCACCATTTCTATAGAGTATACACAAATTTGCACACTAAGAAATTCTGTGATCCATTGCAAATAGGCACACCGTCCAATTGTGATGGTGGTGTGAGATTATATATGAATCACTCCACACTATTTCGGAACCATGGATATTAAAGATATTCTCTGAGATATTAAAAAATAAAAATTCAACACCCTGTAGCAAAAAAAATTTAAGCCACTGCGGCAATAAGGACTTTTTTTCTTAAAATGACCTAAGGATTTACACCCTGTAATATTAGCATGTCATTAAGGAACACCCTGTATATAATAATAATAATTTTAATATTTTTTTAATGCACCTGAAAATATGGTGCCGAAGAAATCAATCGTTTGAAGATATTTTTTCTTCCTAAACATCTCTTCGTTCATTTGAGATCGTTTGACCTTAACAAATTTTAATTTTGTGCCTGCGGCGCATTTTATTCATTCTATCCCCACCCCCAGATTTAATGTGCCTGGACCCCTATAGTGTCCCAGCATGCGCCTGTTGCTGGTGCTCATATTTTGCATACTCACCTACTTCCAGCACCTGTACTATAATGATTCATAATAATAATAATAGTCACCATGCTGTTTGTGTCTCTGTATGCTATGTTTCAGTAAAATAAAACCAATTAATAATTTTATATTTTTTTATTTTACCTGTTCTGCTTAAAATACATGGATAGATTCTAGGTACAAAAGCAACAGTTAAAGAGTACCAAGCAAGCAAGCAGATTTATAAAATTGATTCTAAGTCGAGTAAAGGCCAATGCTTTTCGTTCAAGAAAATTATTTTTAAAATCTGCCTTTACACTGAAAGCTAGTCTCTTTAGTAAAAA
Organism: Tetropium fuscum; assembly: GCA_964058915.1. Lineage (NCBI taxonomy): Eukaryota > Metazoa > Arthropoda > Insecta > Coleoptera > Cerambycidae > Tetropium > Tetropium fuscum. Next base: position 22,037 of record CAXKVY010014179.1, read on the forward strand.
AAGATGTCTGATGGATATGTACTAAAAAAAGTCATAAATTTTGTTCATCTTTATGTTCATATGTATATTCTCTAGTATACATATAAAAATAGATCATACTATCGTAGTAATACTGTTTTTGTGCAATTTACTATAACTATATTTATAGGTTATGGTATAACCTAAAATTAATTGGTTTACAAAACCAAAATCACTCTCCAAACCAAATTGAGACATAAAGTTGCATTATATTTGTGTATGAAGAAAGCCTCAATAACTGATTTTTGCAGAGAAAAGTACATATATGTAATAAAATATTGCTATTAATTTTCATGCAAAGCTTAACTACCACTAGGTGCGTGTATCGACTGAAATTAAGTTAACAAGGCTTCCTAAAATTAAGAACAAATAAGATTTGTTTAGCTGTTTTTGATTTTACCCCGCCAGGCCTATTTTTATAAAAGCTAACACTGTTTTGATACAACGGCTTGCAAAAATATATTTTAAATAGATTTTCTGCTTTCGATATTTATGGTCGCCACACGACATAGCTAAACCAAAGTTGACAAATCGATAAAACCTAACCTAAATTATATTATCACATTCGAATTAAAAAACCTTAAAATAAACACGTTTAAAATGTTTAAAATAAAAAACACTTGGTAACATTACATAAACTTAATAAATAATTATAAAATATATAATTAAGGTATAAAAAAATAATATACAAGTACACGATGTGGTACACAAAAAGTGGTAAGAAATTAACCTAGCTTATTTTTAAACTTACTTGTTGAGCAACTTTCTAACTTGCTCCTCTAATTCTTTGACACGATGTTCACTGTTTACCAACTGCTTTTTCAGCTTTCTTATCTCTTCTGATTGCGACTGATATGCTCTGCGTAACTGCAAAAAAAATATGAGATATTTTAGAGATTCTGGTATCATTACTTATGAATGTTATGCTTTTTGCTGTAGTGTAACAAATATTTCATGGCAAAAATTATAATTAATATCTTGTAATACTAACATCGTGTTCTGTCAAAATGTTGTCCCCAAGACTGTTAATTTCCTTAATCAAAGGAATGTCTTTGTTGTTGACCTCGACGTGACTGAACCTCTGCTGCAGTTGCTGGAACTTGGTGGTCTGATTATTAGTCGTTTTCTGACTCTTCTCGATAATCAAATCCTTGGGTCGATAGTCGGGAATCGTCTCGGTAGACAAAAAGGCAAATTTCCTCTTATTGTTGTCAATGGCAGGTGCTTCTTGTGCTTTATGTAGGTGTCGTTGTTTTATTGAGGTTATGTTCAGAGTATTATTATGTTCTCCTAGGGTAGAAAAATATTATTTACATTATTACAAGCGCTGAACATTGGACCGGAAGGAAATATGTAAAAAGAAACACTTCACATACATGAATCATATGCGCTTACCTGTCTTCATAGACATGAGGAAAGGCATGGCATTGGCACCCTTAATCCATTCTTGAGCAGAGAGAGAAGGTTTGGGAGCGGCAGTATCGGGGTATAAGTCATCGTGAAATTGGTCGCTTTTCCTGGGCACAATCATACTGATTGGTTCACATAACCCTTTGGTGGCGTGCAGCTTATAGAACCTGAACACCTCACACTGGGAGGTGTTCAATCCACGTTTTGGCATAAAACCAAGGCCACGCTACAAGAAAAATGATAATTGTCAAGAAGTTATCTAATTCAGCCAATCGGTGTTCAAAACTGAGATTTTGCTAACAAAATTGCCAAAGTGTTTTTCTCAACGGTGTTATGTTTTTTGGGGTCATAGCTTGGAATAGACAGATGACAGACAAATGCACTTTAAGGTTGCCTCACTGGCATTCCGACATATGCCGTCACGTTTTACTAAGGCCAATTTCATATACTCTACGTGGTATGAGGGTCTCTATTGATAACATGTATTTTGAGGATATTAAATTTTGTGGCTTTTTGCGTTTGCTCTCAGAGCAAACTTCCACATTTATTTTATGATTTTAGGACAATATTTTGTAGTTTTAGGAAGTTTTTAGGACATATTAGTGAAAATTAAGTTTTACTCTCAACACTATATATTTTATGTCTCCATATAACAAAATATTGTTAAAAATGAATTGATGTATTTTTTACATAGTATTTTATGAAAAATACTGGGACAATATTCTCTAAAAGATCTCATATTCTTTATAAGATATCATATTCTTTAAAAGATAACTCATCTGCATATTCCTGTAATATTTTTGAGATATATTAAGATAGTTCTATTAATATGTAGGTATAATAAATCGAATATTCTTTGAATAATTCGCTAGAAGAATTGATATTCCTATGATATTTTATAGATATCTAAAAAAGAATATTCATTCCGGGAGGTTCAGAGAATATTCCCATATAAAAATAGCAGCTGCTTTTTGGATAAAATGTGATACAAACATAGATATCCTTTGCAATTGCATGTATTAATTATTAATTCAATTGCATTTCATTTGGCAACCCACAACAACAATACCATTTTTTAGCAATAACTATATACAGGTGACCGGTCGCGGCTGTTGTGCCAAATACCCGACAAAATACTTGCCATGACGTGGGTATAGGACTATATATACTATCCTCACATCACAATACCCGCCAACAAAACATAGGTTATGTTTGTCAGTCATACCACAGTCTACAGAGAAGTAGCCTATGGTCATATTTTTCTTCTTCAAATGTTCGCGTACGTGTACTTATTATAATATAATGAAATAAACTACTAGTTAATTCGTTTAATTTTACGAATGTTATCACAAATATTTCCATTTTAGGACGTTTTTAGGACACTCTGAGAGCTCCGAAGGCAGCAAACTTGAAATTCGGATACAACACCTCAAAAAACATATGGAACCACTGGGAAAAAAATCCGCTATTTTGTTACTGAAAAATTACTATTTGACTGGGCTAATCAGCTTATATAATGAACGAAGGGCAATGCAATCACACGAAAGTTTTATAAACAATACCATGTGAAAGTTTTATAAACAATGCCTTAGTTGCAACTTCAAGGCACATACCTCAGGGAAATAAGAAAAAAATTATGAAGATTTATCACTGTACGAGGTTCATTCGGTAAGATACTTTTTTTCTTCAAACATTTATTTAATGAAAAATGATTACGTCCAATTCAAGTCAATTTTTTGTTACATTTAGCATTAATTAGAATATATAAAATTTTCTAAGAAATATTTTTAAAACTCGAAATTTGTCTGTAAATGTATATTTACAAATATCAGGCTGATAGAACACAAAATCACCCTTGATAAGTGCACCAAGTGATCTCAAAAACATATTTATAAGCTATAACTATATTTGTTTTCATGGCAAATAGTTAGAATTCAAAAAGAAATACTAGAGAAATAGAATAGAAAAAATTAGGAAAAAATTTTAATAAAAATTTTATTAAAATTTTAATTAAAAAATTAATTAAAAATTTTTATTAATATTGATCAAAATCATAAATCTAAATAGTTACTGCTCTTATATTTTAATTTTTTAATTGATAAAGTATTTACACTAACTTGATATGTTAATAAATTTTTAAAATAGATATTATAGATCTCTTCTACTTTTGAGGGAATGCCTTTTGGTATGACAAATAAATTTATACAAACTCTATGTCGTCTTTTACATTTTTTTTACATTTTTTTACAACTTTTACATTTTAACCATCATTAAGATGGTTAAAATGTAATTATGTTGATATACCTAGTATATATTGCCGTGTTATTTTTATTTAATGGAGAATGGTATCTTCACATGTATGGTGTGGCTTGTATGTAGATTTATTACAGCTGTACTACTTAATTGCTGTTCAGATAAATAAAAATACTCCGATCAGATACACTCCTAACATACCTGTGGATTCCCGGAGAGAAATTGATTCAAGAAATGAATGTAAGGCACCTCATCAGTGATCTCATAGTAGCGGATGTTCCCGTCTCCTTTACCAGCTAAAAACACTACATTGGTATCCGGGTCGTAAAAGGGAAATACAATGCCTGAGGAACTATCTATGGTATCGGTGAACAGAGGTTTGGATAAATTATCCTCATCCCATACTGAATATTGTCGATCGGAATGTCTAGAGAAGCCGGTAGTTAGAAGGCGTCCTGTTGAACCTAGGAAGACCACCTTGCTTGCTTTTGATCCAGCGTGACATATGCCTTCCTGAAAAGCAAAAAATTGTACAACTTGTAAAATCATTTTTACAGGATCCGGCTGTGGTAAGGACTCACCGATTTTACTATTCCACTCCTGGGTTCGATTACTCGCAATTTCTTGTCCTTGCATGTCGTAGCCAACAAACTGCCATCTCTGTTAAGCGACATGGAGTGGATAGCATCCTGGTGGCAGTCGATGACATTCACTGCTTCTCCTTTTTCGATGTCCCAGACAATGACCTGAAACCATTGTTAGTTTGACATTATCAACAGTAACTATCAAAAAATATGCGCAGTCGGCAGGAAAGTCACAAAATATTCATGAATTTCTACCATGTCAGCTTAAGTAAAACTTCTTGGCGCCATCCTTGATTCTAAGCTCTCCTGGTATAAGCATATTGACCATGTTTAATTATATATAACTTACAAAAAATGCAAACAGCAAAACCAAATAGCAAATTTAAATTTAAACAGAAAAATTTAAAAAAATACCAATGGATACCACTATACCAGCACTGTTAATTGTTAGATGTTAGACATCAAAACTAAGAAGAAATTAACTTTGCGGGCTTTTTTGTCGGCGAATTTTTTGGTCAAGTCCTTTACATTTAAATTTTCGACAATTTCATTCTCAATCGAAAGAATAAGTAATAATAATATTAAAAATTTAAGTAAATTTTATAATTTTTTATTCGGACGATTTATTTTCTCTTTTCGACTCGGCACACCCTGGCTGCGACCTATTGGCTCGGCGCACAGCCTAAGGCCGGCACTGATTATATTTGTTATGTAAAAATTGTTTGTTATAATAGTTCTACCATGTTACCAGTTCGTTATTAATTGTTTATTTTTTTGTATATTTGACACCCATGTACAGTTTTGTATCTTTTTCTTGGCTAATAAAATATTATTAGTATTATTATTAATACCTTTGGAACTTATTTACTACCGTATACCGTTGAATAATTCCTTCACTCAACGCGCATACTAATTGTACGCATATAGTAAATGACTATAGAGCTTTCGTTTGATATGCAAACTAATGGAATGCGGTGCTCAGTGGCGCGCGCAAATATCCTAATATAGTAAATAAAATAAAAAACAATAATGTTAACTCAATTTAATTTATAATATATCAAATACAAATTGGATGCGAACTGCAAGTGTATTTGTTTAAATTTTTTCCGAGCGAACGTTTCATCTGCTAGTACCGCCTGAAAGACATCTTTAGGGTGGTGGCGCACGAAAGATCGATTAACTTAGAAAGGTTGCCTCGTAACTTACAATCCGACCGCGTGACGTCATCTTTGTATAAATATTGCTAATATAATTTATTATATTGTCCTATCAAAAGTCTCAAAATATAAAAACATGTTATTAAATAGTATTTACACATAAAAATCACAAAATAACTCGGAAAAACGCTGAGACTTGAAAATAAACTGTCAGACGTCTGCCAAAATACAAAGATGACATCACATTTCCCCCTGCCGGATCCCCCCGCAAAAGTTATGGGGCAACCTATCTAATTTAATCGATCTTGGTGGCGCACGCATATAGGTATAATTTCGCGCGTTGTAGTAACGGGTATTTTTTGTTATTGTCTCAGTGGCAGTTGTAGGTGTTCGATGAGTTATTGTGTCCTTGACCGTATTACCTAGGTGTTTACAACGCGACACACTATATACCTTTCATTATATCATAAAACAATTGGATGGTGAATGTGATGAAGAATAAGAATGTTTCCCATTAAAATATTACGGCTCCATTTTACATAACATAACATTTTACCAAAACATAACTTGTTGAATGAAAGCGCTTTTATAGTGACGATTTTAGCTTGCTGTAAGAAAAGTTGTACCGCCCCGATTTCCCATTGCGGCAATGGGGTATTTTCGCTCGATCGAAACGAAAATGGGCAATTTCATATTCAACCAGTACATTTTTTCCCATAATTTTTGACATAAGAAATAATGCGCAATATTCAGAAATACGTATTTAATTGCAGCTTGAATTTCTATGAGTCACTAAGCGAAAATAGAGAAATTAGTAGATATATATATATATATATATATATATATATATATATATATATATATATATATATATATATATATATATATATATATATATATATATATATATATATATATATATATGTATATATAAATGTATATATAAATACTAATATATATACATACTGTATATATAAATACAGTATGTATTAATATATAAATACTAATATCAACAGCAATGGCCGACAGGAAGCAGTGAGGCGTCGCTGCGGTCAACTTATAGAGAGAATACCCTAAAAATCACTACATTTGCGCACTATTTACACTTGCGCTTAGTGACGTCACATGATTTATTTATTTTTTTACAGCTTGTTTTAGAGCTAAACAAAAAAATTAAAAATACGGGTATCTTCTTTTCCATTTACAGCAGGAAGTAAAAATTTTTGGTGTCTCATATTTCGATATTACAAACAGTATATCAAACGAAAACACTATAGAGTATGATAAATACTATAATATTTAACAATATAAAACACATGCACAAGAAACGGGGAATGTAAATGTATAGGGAAAGTGAAAATGCTAGAAAGTTACACTTGAACTTGTCTTGCTAGTTAAGTTTTTCACGGTAGCAGTCCTACAGTAATCTAGTTAGCCAATTTAGCCATAGTTATATTTTAATTTTATGGTAGAAATCGATAATAAAGGTATGAATTGGCAAATAGAGAAACGCTTACCAGGTGATCGAAACCCGCGCTGAATAGGATATTTTCCGCCGTCGGATGCCACTCGATGTACGCAACTCGCCGCTTGTGTCCTTGGAGCTCGACCAGCCAATCAGTCAGGTGGACCGACAAACCTTCATCCGGGATGTGCCATAATTTTATCTAAATAAACAGCCACAATAAATAAACATACCCCTTATTGTATATTGCAATGTATTACTAGGGCTAGGGTTAGGGTATCATAAAACAGCATGGTGCACCATAAACTGCATAGTACTAAAACCAGTAGGGGAGGGTGGGGTAACTGTACGCAGCGTGTAAGTGTGCGCAGTGTCATATTAAATCAACTGCAACGCCAACATTATATGAACGCATCGCCATCTGTATGCTAATAGCGAAAAACTTAGCTCCGTTAATTTGGTAGAGAACTATGTAGTATTAACTGAGGTAGCTGGCATTTCTTAAAACTAGTGCACAATAGTGCACTAAAAATCGCCTGCTCGAATGTAAGCCGTAAGTATTTTATTTTATAAAATGTATTCAATTATGCAACAGGTGTCAACTCATTATGGTTCGATATAAAATATACGCATGCGACATTCGCATTATTATAATAATAAAAAAATGTCTTCTTATTTAAAGAATCGTTTCGGGAAACTGTACGCGTAATTGCGCGCGCACAGTTACCCCATAGGTATCATTTAAAATTGAATCCATTTAATTGGTGGTTTCTAATAACTTTCGGATGCCCCGCAAGTATACAAGAAATACGACTGAATCAATTAGCAGCAGCAATATCTGCTATAGACAATGGCATGTGCATTCGCGAAGCTGCTAGAGAATATATTATTCCCGACTCCACCATAAGAAAAAAAATGGAAACTCGCGGCTACTATGGATATCAGGAAAAACATTTATTTAGGCAAACACGCCATATTTTCGGAACAAGCGGAAAAGGAGTTGTCGGACCTTTAGGAGCTTTAATACATGTATTAAAGCTGGCAAAGATGTTTCACGGAATGTATATTGTTCAATTTCGAAAACTTGCATACGACTTTGCAGAGACCAATGGGAGTAACCATATATTTAATAAAGAAAAAAGAATAGCTGGCAAGGATTGGTATTATCTTTTTCTGAAGCGTCACCCAGAGATTAGTTTAACACTTTGACTGCCATGCCGAATTCAGATGAAGATCCTCTGACGCCGTGATACTTTTTTTCATTAATGTTTTTAAAATACTATTTTTTGTGACTAGTTACATTCAGTTTTTTTGACTTTGTTAATTTTATGCCTTTTTGCCTAGTGTACAAAAAATATACACGTGGCATGGAGGTGAAGAAAATGTTTCTACGCCACGTGTATACGGAAATATGCAATAAGCAATACGCAGTCAATACGCAAGGCCGTCCATACGCAATAAGCAAAACGAAACAGGTCACTACTAAATGCCAGTTATGTGTAGAAAAATTTCTTTGTTTAGAATGCTCTTTTGAAAAACACAATATATTGCAAAAAAAATAGCTGCGTTACCTCTAAATTTGAATATTTTTGTAATTTCGTATAATATTTTTATTTTTCTTAATAATAAAGCTTATGGTTAAAGCTTATGCTTTCCAAAATTGTCGTTTTGGTTTTATTTTCATAATAAAATGATCCATTTTAATTCAATAATGAATACAAAATTAAGATTTTAGTAAAAGTGGGGGCTAAGATAATTTTCAGATTGCCTTACGCCATGCCAACCAATATCCCATAAGAAAAGCATGTAAAGTGTGTTACTGTAGAATACACATCGCGAAATGTGCGTATTAGACTGTGTATACCATAATATACACGCGGCGATTTGGACCCCACCTTGTGTGTATGCTAAGAGATACACATGGCAGTTAAAGTGTTAAGGAAACCAGAGCCGACCAGTGTTAATAGGATACAAGCCTTCAATGAAGAAGCAGTAAAACTCTTACAATATATAGTTTACGATAATTGTTTTAATCCAGAAAAAATATAGAATATAGATGACAGCGGATTAACAGTTGTTGAAAAGACAAGTTTAGGCCCAAAAGAAATTAAACAATTTGGTGCATAAACTTCCGCAGAACGAGGTAAAAATATTACCGTAATATGTTGTATGAGCGCAGCTGGAAATTATATACCACCAATATTTACTTTTCCTAGAAAGAGATGGACAGAACTACTGGAAAAAAATGACCCCTTAGGTGCTCCGCATTAAGAGTAAGAGTAATAAGTTAAGACTGGATGGAGTAACGATACTTTATTTTTAGACATCAAGTACTGATGAACCAACGCTGCTTATTCTCGACCATCACTCAAATCACATCTTATTAAGTATTTACGTATAATTTTTGCAATTCTCAAGGAATAATTCTACCGACAGTACCACCACATACGTCGCATAGATCAAAGCCCCTTGACGTGTCTTTCTTTGGGCCTGTCAACTCGGCCTACAATAAAGAGTGCGAAAGTTACCTTCGATATTTTGAGTTACGTATGAACTACTTACGTATGAACTAGCTGAATTATTTAATAGAGCTTACGTTAGAGTAGCAACAATGGATAAATCAATTTCAGGATTCAATGCTACGGACATTTTTCCTTTGCAACCAAACAAATTCAGCTCTGAAGATA
>CAXKVY010014180.1:0-21575 GCA_964058915.1 Tetropium fuscum
CATTTTAGCAACGCTAATTACCGACATAAATCCTGCGACTGACAATGCTGTCTGCGATTGCCAATGAAATTCTGATCAACGAAGATCTAAAAAAATTAGACACGATTTACAAGAGTTTAAATATAATAAAATGCCAATTTATATTGCCAATGCCAATATTTTTTTTATAAGTAGTTAAAAGCGGCAACGCCGCGCCGCTCTATCACACACCGATCGCGGATTATATCTCTTTTCAACTTATCGGAATGACTCGCTGTCTGTCTTTCATGTGGCAGAGTCGGTAAATCTGGTAAACATTCCTTTGCTTTTATTTACCCACCATTTGTGGGTTGGCGGGATTTTCGCGCGTATTCTTTAATCTGTAACGGTCACTCGCGATAGAGTAGTGCGTTGCTTGAGATATTCGCGTATATCTAGTACTGTTTTACTTTGATTGTAAATATAACATCTGTGAACGATGGAAAACGTTTCAAAACGTATGCACTACCGAATGATAGCTGAGAAGAAATTTTTTTACGAGTATTTTACTGCATATCGAGAGATAACCCTCATCGCGACAAGGATGAATTGTTGAATATTTGTTCGGATTATACAGAAGCATTAAAGTCAAGCATATACACACTTTTAAGAGAAGAAAATATACATGAAATGTACAGCCACCGAAACCAAAAAACGGTCGGAATAAGATTGTAGTGGACGAATATACAAAAATGCGATACGTAAACGATCCACTGTTTCTTTAGAAATAACTTCAGCAATAACTACTACCACAAAATTATCTAGTTTTATACAATTGACTATTTTCACTAGTTTGAATTTCGCCTTTATTAAATACCTAGTATATTCATTTTACATCATTAAGTGAACGTTCAAAGGAGCCATTTGTGACAGAAGAATAATGGAACATATAACAGAGGATAATAATTATTTCTCTATTACGAATTTAATTTGCAGCACGAAAATGTCTTCTTTATTGGATTTCCGCAAGTTCTAAATATATGATTAGTAATGCGACCACTATAAAAATATAACGGCCGTAATAGGCAGCTTGGCTTGAGTCGAAAGGAGGAAATGGTGCTTATAAGCGGACAGTTTAAAATGATAAATCAATAACGCGGCAGATATCGTGTTATTTAAATCTGAAAGATTATACATAAATCCCAGTGTCAATTCGGTTGATTCAGAAAGCAGAACCAGTGGATCTTATCAATGGGAATATTTTAAAACTGTCACGAGCTATCTATAGGCTCGGTCCTAATATGAAAATATTAAAAATCCCAGTGAAATCCTTTTAAATGCCATATTAAACCGAATTAGCATGAAAATGGTTTGACAGCTGAATACTACAGGTTCTTTAAAAGACGCGAGCGCCTCCGGCCAAGTCTAGAATCACCCTGAAATACTGAATATCTATTCATATTCATTTTGTATTCGCCAATTATTAGCGGTATGTTTGTTCGACTGAATTTGTATGCATGGAATAAATGATACCGCCTATGTTATCATATATGTATCGCTTTTACTCTAATTGACTGCACTCGTCATTCGCTGCTATAGCTAATGCCACACATGACTTGTTATGTGTTTTAAACAATGCCCTCCTACAATAATATTATTTACGATCGGTTACAAATTACTGATCCGCACACAATAAAACTACAACAATTGTTTGTTTATTTGTTTGCCTAAAATACTATTTTATTCATGTTTCGGATCTAATTAGCTCACGTTTCATCACCAGCCAGCGGGCATCATTGAGTAATTTTGTCATACCGTGATGCGATTTATTATCTCTTCACCGCATCACAAACTAAAGCGACTGGGCGCAATATTTAAAACGATACTTTCTACATACCAAAATATACATTCTGACAAAACCCTTCAAGTTAGTGAATCTTTTAAATACCATAATCATAAAGAAATCTACCAGATTCCTAAGTAGGTTTTCCACCATTGAAAATAAAAATATAGGGGCTCCTGCGCATTTTTTTTATTTTAAAGTCATTTGAGAGAGTCAAAGTCATTTTGTTCTGGTAGTACTTACCTCAAAATTTTTACATTCTATACATCGACATTAAAATAAGTGTGTGATGCTTCCTACATTTTAAACGGGAAAAATGGTAGAAATCGGGGTAATATAAGGTAATATAAGGTAAGATGCAAAATCGGATAAATTCATTTTTCGATTTTTTCACCATGTGTCCATGAATCTAATTTTATAATTTGCTCAAAAGCATATAGATCTGCATAAAAAACTACGATAAAATTTACAATAAGGTAAAAACCAGATAGATCCAAACGAGTAATGCGAAATATTTCTGCCAAAAGTGGATATATAAATGGATATTTTCAACGGTTGTTTTTATTTACTACGTGGTATACATTGTTCATGTCTTTTTCTGAAAGGAATGCTTAGTAGGCCAGTAGGCTTAAAATGCAAATAAGAAATAATTACTACAAGAGGCTTATTGTGTTCAATGGCTTCATTTGGTGCCTAATATGATTATCCTAGGGTTTTTCCTTCGGCGGAGTTGTGCTAAAGTGGTGGGAGGTAAAAATGTAGCCCCAAAAGGGATAATTTTAAGGTTTTACGGTAGATATAACGGCAAAGGACTCACAATATCGAAAACATTGTCCTATTAAAAGTTATAGGACATTCAATTCTGCATTGAATGAGACCGGACGCATCCATTAGTGATAAATCCATTAGTGATGATTATATTTCATAACAACAAAAATTATAGTCATCAATGTCTGTAATTTCTGGGAGTCAGTCACTTCATAACTCGGCTCCTGAAAGTCTGTAGTTTTCATCTCCCCAAATATGCAGTCCCAGGTCTTCGTGAACATCTGGTTCCTCAATTGTCTCTGGTTGGAGGGAGTTCCCCTTGCAGTTGGCATATCAATGAGCACTTAATCCCAACACTCCTACACCCACAACCACCTGCACATCCCTTGTTACATTTGCAGAAATTTGTGGCGAAAAGAGACTGGTTCCTTGGAGGTAAGAACGGGGTACCAGAGGAGCGGATCCATCTGATGTCCTATACACATTTGTACTTGTAGGTGAGTTCTCAAGCAATGTTGGCGGGCTGCTTCGGATGTTGGTGGTATGGATGCCAGGATGAATTTGGATTTCACTAGGGCTTTAGAAAACAAGTCGAATCGCAATTTATGTAAAATATCTCCTGCCATACTTCCGCACATGATTGTTAAAAATCCCAGCCAAGGCAGCTTCAGCAATAGCTTCAACTTGAGTGTCATACTCGAAAAAAGGTTTTATTTCTTCAGGAAGAAGATGATGAAGAGGATGAAAAGTGCTGAAATCGTGTCACATCCACTTATGGTGTGGAGAAATATGAGTGGCCGTCTGATGTCTGCCAGTTTGAAATTGTTGGTACCAAATAGTTTTTATAGGACGGTTCCTTTTCCAAGTTTTGAGAAGTATGTGTTTGCTGATAGTGTGGCTAAGGCATTGTGCATAATAGCAAGGTAAGTATCCTCAGCAACTACCGCAAAGGGGTGGTAAAAAAAATCACTTTTCATCCCATCAAACGCGTAGTTTATTCTTCTATAACTTTGACCACTTTATCGATAGATAGGTTAGTTTAGAAGATATTACCAAAAAGCAGAAGTTAAAGTGAAAATTTTTCATAAATAGGTATGTAAAATTTATCCATCTTTGATAAGCATTATTTAAGCATTATTTTAAGGGTGAATTTAGTTTTTAGGGGTGAAACGTGTTTTTCACGATTTTCTGCAAAACTATCGAAAAAGGTTAAATACAAAAGTTGTAGATGTGATATATAAGATGTGATCTATAACTTTTATTTCAACCATTTAATTTAGGATTAATGGTATATAAATGGGGCAAAAATTGATTGGACCCGAACAATTTACCAGAAGTACCTAGGATCGTGGTGGCAGATAGATATTTTTAGGGATGGAACGATATCTTGCAAAACTATGGTAAAAAATTAAATACAAAAGTTGTAGATAACAATTATGTGATAATATAATAATTATGTGTATACAACATTTATTTCAACCATATTTCAACATAACCTCAAAAACTATAGAGAAAAATGCCAAAAACCATATTTCTTATTTTTATCTTCTACAGAAATGATCCGATTTTAATGAAATTGTACATTTTTATATCTCAAATGAGCTCTAATTATTTTGGAGCGACATATTAATTTTTCGATTTTATACGAATTTAATTTAAAAAAGGCCTAATTTTCGAATAATTTTCTATGACTAGTTCACCAGTCGTAGCGTGTTTCCCTTGTACCAGAATACTAGTTAGTTTACTAGTTGTTATTTGTATCCAATATTATGGAACTCTTGTAAACTCGGGGCTTGGTTTAATTCTGTATTCACATTGTCCGTACCCTTCATTAGCTCTTGTTAGGGTAGATGACTTACTAGTTAACGTTTAATCAGTCCATTTAGTTGAACTATTTACAGATATTTTGTAATATGGGCCGCTGGGTACCTATCGAAAAGTACTCTATGAGAGCGTTTTGTTCTTTATTTCGTAACAGTAGCTTTTATTTTACAAAATTTATCAGATGGAGAGGCCTCACAAAAAAGTCATTCACTGTAAATTTAAATGTCGATTTACCTACTGCATTTCTTTATTTATATGACATATTGATTAATTTATTTCTTGTATTTCTTTGTTATATATGTTTATTTATATACATATACGAGTATATTCTGTTCATTATTTGATGGAAAAGCCTAAAATATGAATTTTGTTAACCTCTTTCACTTTTCTTTTTCATAAAAATATAATATTTTTTTCTGCTTATATGTGACAAATATACATACCTATTATCTTATTGTCCGTTTGTTGAGTTTTTTTCTAAATAAAAGACATTTTTGAAACCTAATTTTCCTTGATAGAACATATGCTACTATACTAGTTATTGGGGCATTTTAATAAAATTCTAATGACTACCCCCGACGACTAGTTAACTGGTCACTTAAAAAATGGCGGCCAATTAACAAAAAAATCACTTTTGCACATTATATAAGAATCAGTGAGGTATAATGGGTATTAAATATAGGCCCTTTGTTTGGGGTTAAGGTTAAGACAGATTAAGTCCGGTTATTTCTCGTCGGCAAATTTTATTTTTTAAAATTTACGAACATATTTTTTTGTGGAAACCTCTACTTTATGCTGTAAAAAATCATACCGTTACTGTGGAAAAATATTGTCAAAAACAAAGATTTCATCAAATGTCTGGAATTCTTCATTGTTCGTTTATTGAAATGAATTGTTGAGACTGGTGAAAAACGGTAATTTCAATGTAATATTTGTTTTTTTGACTAACTTTGATGTACTTAAGGTTCGGGGGGTTGAAAAACAATTTGTTTAAATAATAATGTTAAAAAAATAGGTACTAAAAATTACCGTTTTGTGCAAGAAAAAAATGTTTTTCTATTGGTGGACAAAAATAATATCATTAAAATATTCAAAGTGAATTACTTTGATATTTTCTAGAATATACGCTAGGAAAAGTAGTTGTTTTAATAGATTCTACAAGATTTTATGCATTTTAAAGTCTCACATCTTCTGGATAACTGTATGAGTATCAAAACACAAAACAAATATGAATATCAAAGAACATATACATATATATTAAATAGCTTCTAGCTGGAGAACGGAAATGTCCAGAGGTCAACGTGATTCACAGGGAGTAGGGAATACTATTTTAAATAATGAGGCAACCCTATTGTTCTAATAATAAATTTATTCGGTTTACTTTAACATTCTCACATTCTCATTAATCAATAAATCTACTATCTAAATATGCAAATCTATCTAATTTCTATTTACATTTCTATTGCATTTCTATTTACATATATATAAACTCACTTTGTATTTAGGTTTATATATAGAGTTTTAGGTGATATACCACGTATTTTCTCTATTCTTCTAGAACGACGTTTTGGCAGAATCACATCTGCCATCTTCAGGTTCTTCTCCATAACGGCTTGTTGCTGTTTTTGGTTGCTCGAACTGAACTGATTTCTCCAGTACCTAGCGGTTCCTTAAATACTTGTAAATGGTCATGATTCGTTGCACTTCGTTGATTTCGGGTACGGCTACGTGTCATTGGTCCTGTTTTTATTACCTTTTCACTTGTGACCTGTGGTGATTTTCTGCTTGGTTGATCAATTTTAGTTGGTTTTGTTGTCAGTGCTGGATTCCATGCATGCAAATGGTAATCTTTGCGTGTCATCCCTTTCAGTATTCTTCTAATTCTGCTGTTTTTTATTTAGGGTCCGTGTTGTTTTGGTCATCACTTCTCGTTTGACTGGAAATGACAGCGTGCTTTCGGGGATAGGGCAACGTCACGTCGCGTCCTTATTTCAAACGGACCACTCTGTATGTTTAAAAAGTGAAAATTGTTCTCCCTTTCAGAAAATTTCATAATACTCTTTATAATTACTTTATATAATTTCTATAATAATTGAATATCTTGGATATTGTGGAACATATGATTTATTGTAATGAATGATTTATTGTAAAAAAAAGTGACAAATTAAAAATAAAATTCGTGCGTTCCTCAAAAATACCCTGTTTCGAAGATATATCATGTGACTTTTGCCCATACTGTATGATAATTGCCTTTGAAAAGACGGAAGCTTGTATTGAAATTAATGTCTTTTACTATTTTAGATAATCTGATATTTTCGAAAAAGCACTCAACCATAATATAATAAAAAATAGATGCGTGATCAATGATTATGTACATATATTAGCTTGATGTTAACGTAGTAAATATATGTATATCCAAACACGAGAACAAATACGCAGCAACGAAATTGCAATTCGGTATATACCCAATTCGATTTGATTGTATCGCTCTAGCATTCAATAACACATCGAAGTATATAGAACAATTAATTAAAATTGGCCGTAAAATGGAATAAATAATTTTATACATGTTTTGTTGGAATTTTATAATCATAATTAGGTTTCAGTTAATGGAGTTCCCATAAAATGCGTTTAAAAAAATATTTTCAATTCAAAATCTGTTGTAATGATTATTATGAAATTATATTACATACTATAATATGTATGGCAATATTATTGTTTCATGTAACGTATTATGAAAGTGTATCAACTATTACGATAATTTTAAATTATATAGATTCATATAAAAAATAATAATGTCAGATTTTCTCTGTATTATGACTAAATTGCTGTAAAGATATATTATAGGCCAGTCGTCATAGGATCACATCGTGGGGCTACCTTCGAAAAATTCCGAACTTGATTCTAATTTTATTAAATATAGGTAGTATCAGTCTAGCTCGTCTCTTTTTTTTCGGCTATCTATTAATTGCCTATAGAGAGTATATTTATACAAATTGACACGAAATTTATATTTATCTTTAAGTTAGGGCTCTTGAAATTTTCCCGAAAAATTAATAGTGTACGAGCAAATTACGAAAAAAATTTTTTATCCCCTCAATATACCCATTTCCATTAAAGGCCCAACTTTAATACGCATGGTAACACAACCCAATTTTATATGGGAATTAATACCTACTATTACAATGATACTTACAATCATTTTTGACAACATTCCTAATAGGTCACAAATCTGAATACATATTTCTATATTTGATCTATTTTTATCCACTAAATGGCATAATAAACATGTTTATGGAATAGTGGTATTATATATTAGTATTCTGATAAATCGTGTATTTAATCAAAACATAATTCGCATACTACTGAGATAATCAAAGACTATAAATACGGTAGCACACAGCAGGCCGAACATGATTTCGTGATTGATAACGTAATGTACTGATATAGTAAGACTAATTAACTTTTCCTATACGTATCTGTCCGATCTAACATTACTATTTACCCATACTTATTATTACAGAGTAAATGTATAAATATGTATATTTCTAGGAAAGTGTTGAAAACATTTAAACGTAACAGAGTTGTATCGGCCGAGATAACATGAGAGTTGAATAAACGCTTGCGTGTTACAGGTGCATTTTCTGAGTAATTAAATAACAACAATTAGCTTTGAAGTATCTCGAATCTCTACATAACTGGAGGTATATTTTTTGGATAAGTTGTTTAACATAGTCTCCAGCTCACGATATTTAGCAGCGATGATTCTGAAGTCTTACTGAACCGAAACAGCAATATTGTAATATTTAATTGTGTATTGGTAGACGTTTTATTAATTATCAAATGGCATCATCGAGGAAACTTGTGCCTTCCTAATTAGTGAAATTAAATGTCTAAAAAAGATAAAAGTCCAGATTGTAGTTTACATAATTGTGAGAACTATCATAACAAAATTATCTGCTAATTAGAATCATATCGTTCTTCGATAGTACATAATATCTCTCTAAAGGGTCTAAATGTACTATTGATATTATTTTCATAAAAAAGAATACTAGTCAAACTACGCATATTCAGCTCATTATAATAATTGCTGCTTTGATTTTTCATTTGCTTAACCTAAATCTTTGTGTACAAGAAAAAGCTATACAGCTACACAAAAGTTATTATATACAATAAAAAATACGCCATGATGACTGCGCCGAAAATCTCCCACTACAGCATGCCTTTAAGTGGTGACCGCGAGTCTCAGAGAGGACCGGGCTAGTTGAGACTTGAATAAAATTTAGTTGAAATCATCGACCCGCAGCAACAAGTGCGAGGAAGGAAAAGTGAAATTAGTAAAACTGGCAATAATATGTGTTCTGGGATTCGAAAAATAAAGCTGACCGTACTGTTCTGAATAAATTGGGAGACAAATAGATAACTGATTGTTGCTTTCTCCCCACGCACGATAGATATTATTGCTTGCGTAAAAATGGAAAACTGTCGCACCCTATATTAACCCATGTTAGTACTTCATTGTTAGAAACATTTCCGCTCTTTATATGTAACTATTGCTTGCTTGAAACGGTTTTTTAGCTACATCTCTCCATAAACCGTAACCGCTTTATAAACAGATTCAGGGAAGGATAGGTATATGTAAATATAGATATGTAGATACATTGCTACATATAGATATGTAGATATACATATATAGATATAGATATACATTGCTAGATAGTAGAATCTATTGACCCTCAAAGTTTGGTAAATGGAATAAACTGTTAAAACAATAGAGTTGTCTGAGAATTGTAGAAGATAGTATTCCCTATTTACTGTAAAGCACGTGGCGTCTGGACATTCCCATCTCCAGCTTGTAGCTATCTAAGGTCCTCAATCTGCCGCCTTTGTGGTAACGTGGTAACTGTACACGAAAAAACACAGTTGGAGAAGCGCGCTAAAAAGGGGGATCGAGAAAAGGCGCTAACCGCTAAACGCGTCACAGTTATATGAATGTTCATACCAATACATTCATTGCATTGGGTATGTCATATAGGTACACCAGCTTGGGATATTTTAGTTATTATTCGGAACAGAATATAAGCGATACGCACCTAGCGGATAAATTAAGAACTAATTTAATATGCCTCTCAATTTAACTTCCAATATGTCGAAATGGGATAGGTATTTTAACGTATAGTAACGTACAGTAACGTATTTTTAAATAAAATAATTTGGTTTTTGTGAGTACCATAGAATTTTTAGGAGTGTTAACAAGATTTATAGACATTTTTATATATATTTCTGAAGTTCCGGGCAAATAATTGGGAACATTATAAAATGCGTTATAAAAGATTTGACGGATTTTAGGTAATCTAACCTCACTTTTAATGACGTGTCAATATTATATCTCTTGATATTTATAATATATTTAAGTACTAATTAATAAAACAATGCTTACCTACTTATATTCCTATTAAAACTTGATTATTAACTTAAATAGGTACCTAAAATAATATAACCATAACGATGAAAAACGAAGGCAAAACGGATGGATTCTATGGAAACGATGCACCAAAGCTTAGTTTGCGGATATCCGTTATGACGCTGAGACCTTAATTTGAATTTCCAATAGACAAACAATATCTTCGGCTTATAAATTGTTTTGATAATTCACCACGCTGGCAACTTATTTTCTATTAGTAGGCAGTAGGCTATGTGCAGATCGATTAGTGGCGCTGCCTCGCGGCAGGTTAGTGTCCTGTTGGTTTGCGTATGCAACACATGCACTTATGTCAATTGGCGCGTTATTCATAAACTGTGTTTTAACCAAGTGATAAAAACGTATAATTTTTCATTGTTCAACAAGGTAAGATTATTATCTTACCACTTACCCTTAATCGTTTTATACACATCTATTATCTGTAATGAAGTCAAAATTAAATTAATAAATAAAGCGTGATTTTCCGCAGATGGAAATCGTACTTCGCACGGGCAACATATTAATTCCATTAATTTTATATTTTTAGTACAGCGCTTCTAGTACCGTGGTACTGCGTGTGCTTCGGTTACCGATGGTTATGCGTTCGGGTCCCACAGCTTTTGTTAATTTTTTCAATTTTCTTACCTAGATGACCAGGTATCTGAGGAGATTTTTAAGGGTATTTCGGTGCTATCATAAGAATATTTCAATTGGTTCGCATATGAGGTTATACAAAACAGTCATGATATATGTCAAAAAGTGAGCGTGGGCTAATATAAACAGCACGAGCAAACAAATGTTTCCGAAAAGCGCCACCGCAAGCCTTGCAGTCGCCGTCCATACTTGTCACGCATATATGCACAGGTTGCGCATAGCGTTAATTTCGGAAGGAATATTGCAATTGATCGATTAAAGACTAAAAGAGCCTATTTTTATCGAAGAGTATTTTTTGTACCGTTGCATTGCATTGTGATCCTCATAAAATTTTAAACAACTTTCAAAATATCCGTCCACACGTCCCTCTGTCTGTCTGTCCAGAGGCCGCGTTTTTTTTAACGTTCCGGCTCCAAGATTACGGATGATTTTTGCCATTTATCGTCTGATTTGACTCAAAAGCTGTATCTGGATTTTTGGGGTAGCAGATCATAAATTTGTATCAATAAGTATTCAATACTTATGGCAATTGCTTTTACCGTTTTTGGTCCGATTTGACTCAACATCGGTACGTCTGGGTCTTCATTCATATCGCATTTTTTTGTCAAAATAAATATGCAATAAGTATATGTGTTTTTGAGTAGCAGACCATGATATTTTTGTGAAAATAAATACTCAAGACTGCGGTCATTTTTTGTAAAGACAGCGAATAGCAACTTTGAGTTTTGGCAAATGGCAAAAAGTAAAACGCTCTTCTGCTATTTTCAATATACATTTTATGGTGATGGTAACTTTATAGGCGAAACGCCGCGTCAATGCAATGTCAGTATGTCACTGTATTTTTACTGAAATTCGCGTCTACGGATATAAAAATTCAGTGCTTCCTAAAGATGTCAAAACAAAGACAAGTTGTATTTAAAAATAAAAATGAACACAAATTTTTAAGTAGACAATATTTTATGGACACACTCAAAAATTAAAAACATATTGAATTATCTAATATTTAATAAAAATTAATAGTTAGTATGACCTCGTTAAACTTCAACACATAATATGCCTAATTATTCTAGGCGCACTTTTAATGAAGTTATCGAAATCTTCTTGTACATTTTGCCACAAATCTGTAAAATTTGTCTAAGCTACTGAATATTCTATGCAGGTGGCTGATTTCTATGTAGTGCCCATTGCAGCATATTCCATGATTAATTGGGTTTGGTGATTGATATTATTATCTTCTAGCATTCGAATGACATTTTGTCTTTTATTGGGAGGCATAATCAACCAAAAAAAAGTTTTACGCTATTTGGTGATTTAGGGATCATAATAAAATGTTTCTTATTTTAATTTCGGGACCGGGATTCAATCCCCGCATTCTAAATTATGTTCCCGAAATTGATCGCAATCTCGAACTCTTAAAGCCCTAACATGAACAGGTAATGTAATAACCACAGTATGACGAACATACTGGAAAAATATTGTTTCCACATATTGGCAGAATATTGTAAACGGCATATTTTTTGCACAATATTTGGCTACGATATTTCACCAGTATTGTAATAAAATAATGGGCCAACATTGAAACTTGCGAATGGTAAATTATAAATTATTGTTTATATTATAAATATTTTATAATTTTAAATTTTATATAATTTTACGATTTATTTAAGAAAATTTATAAAAGAATCAAATAAACCGCCATCTAATCGCCCCATTCTCATAATTGGTTTTCAAAATAGAAGCAACAGCAATAGAGCAAAAGTAGTTTTCTGCAAACTTGGGCATCTTATTTTTTCACTATGTATACTTATACGCTCCTCTGGAAAGGCATGTGACCCCCACGTTTGCGCCTTCCTAAATGAAAGAAAATTAATTTTATTGGTTAGCAATTCCCTCTACCCCAGAGATTCAATTCCATGAAAGTCACGCTCCCGATTCATTTCCTTTGAGGATATACAGGAAATTATAGAAAATTCGAAATCAATACGATATATTTTTACAAAATTACTAAATTAATTTTCCTTTGTCGCGTGTGCGGATTATGAAAACAGCCAATGTAAATAATTACGCGGTGGACTTTATTAGAATAGATGTTGACTGTGTATGGCGAAGTAATAGGAGTCGGCACTACGGTTGCATTAGCGTCCGGAAGTCACGTGCCAGCGGAAACCCGACCGGAGTCAAACAAGAGACCATTAACAGCGAATGTCAACTGTGTTTCTTCTATTGTACAACTTATCACTTTGTATTATTCACAGGTATACGCGATATTTGGATTTCCTCTCGCCCTATTTGCGATTCGACATGGTTGGAACTTGACGCCTACCGGTTCAGACAGGACACTAGTTCGCATTTTTAAATAAAACTCATTATCTAATTCCTCATATAAAAATGATTAACATAATGGAGTTACAGAATTTACGCATACTCAGAAATTATATGATGATGAGAATTGATCATAATAAATTTAATATTCAATAAAGGGAAAAGCCAAGGCTGATAGAAGAAAGTATCGGAAACAGTAGGTACCTACTTAGTAGATATAATATTAAAGCGACAATATACGAGGGTGTATCAAACATAAACGAAACTGATTTTGTTACGGTTTTATCTTAGCGTGTTTCTTATATTAATTTTCTCCATACTGCTGTATTTTGTTCACGTCTTCATATTGGTTATTTCGTTTGCTTCATTTAGGTAAGTGGACGTTGCTACATACCAACGCACCGATCTGCAGTGAAATACGTACCTATTAATTATTTATTCCACACTGACCACACCACACTGACGATCGGCGACCTGGGATGAGCGTGACCGATGCCAACTTTGTAGCGGTCTGGATATTGAAGTCCTGAAATATCAGCGAGTAATTCATCACTAGCTACGGGAGTGCCCAACGCAGGACTTGGGATTCCACAAGTGTCCTCTAGATGGGTTCGGTGTCTGTGTCAGACCATCAGAAGCAACGTCGATTTGAGGTTTCGCAGCGTCTCTTTCCTCTTTAAGTCGGCGTCGTTTTTGAATCCAACCGTTGTGTGACGAAACTTGAATGCAGCATTACACTCCCGAGTCAATTTGGTGACCTTAGAGTAAATGGAAAACAGTGAGAGGGGGCTAGTGAAGGCGAAGACTCGGTTTTCGGCAGCATGAAAGTGTGCTTTTCACCTCAATTTTATTCGATTCGAATTAAACGATCGATGCACAATTATTATTGCAGTTCTAGATGCAGAAAAATCGTCATGTCGAAGGATAAGAAAGCAACAAAATGACAAAAATTTCTTTCTTCACGACAACGAACGCCATAAGTGATTTAAAGGAGTTTGTAGAGTACAGAACGACAATTAAGACGAGAAGAGAATCTACATCCATTATGTAATGTCGATGTTGCAGCAATTTGAATTTTGCACTCATTTAGAGTGACTCACTTCAAACGGGAGTGTAGAACATAGAAAAAATATTTATAAAATAATTTATATATTTATAAAAATAATTATACGCTATCTGATAATAAATAAATCTGCTTTTGCAAGTAAAATCTGTAAATTACAAAGAAAGGCATTGCACCGACATGTCGAATTTCCTCACTCACCTTGTAAACTTACAGCAAGCCGCCGTGACAAGATTTCGATTTATTTTTTCAGATGACTTATTTCTGTTTATTTATGTCAGTCTCTAAATGTCCAGCGATTTTCCATCGTGTCACAGTTACTTACGTTATCTTATTGATTTGGGTCGCACAGGTAACACGATAGCAATGCTACTCTTACCTTATCATTCCTTGACGAACGAAATGTCATCCTGATTTTAATGTGACGCTAATTGTTCGTATTCGAGATGAAGAGATATTAGTTTGCCAGGCTGAGCGAAGGACGTGTATCGGATTAATTGCGAAATGCAGATGATTATGTAGAGAATAAAGGTCGGTCATATTTTCAAACCCCTTAAAAATTATTAGTCGGATCTTTGGTTGATATATATATATATATATATATATATATATATATATATATATATATATATATATATATATATATATATATATATATATATATATATATATATATATATATATATATATATATATATATATATATATATATATATATATATATATATATATATATATATATATATATATATATATATATATATATATATATATATATATATATATATATATATATATATATATATATATATATATATATATATATATATATATATATATATATATATATATATATATATATATATATATATATATATATACACCGCAACACCGCAGTAGCGGCTCGTCAGGGGACACTAGTGACGCATCGCTTCATCTAAAATTTCCAATTTCCGCTTGGTTGTGCCATTAAAATTATTTTTAATTTTTCTCATTGTCATTTGACATTAAAAATAATAGTAATAATCACCACCATGGTGTTCGACGGCTATGGCAACGGGACAACTAAGGATGAAGAGCGTGCTGGAAGAACTGATAAGGTGGCGACCGACGCGACGCTGTGATCGAAGATTCCACGCCAACCACAGCACCACAAGAGGCATTTTTCTATATCTAAGGAGAACATAAAGCGCTTAATCGCTCTCCTATCAAGTCACCTTGCAACCACAAAAATCAAGGTTATACAATCAGAAGATGACGCTGATACGCTGATTGTATCAATATCTGCGAAACTTACAGGACATTAGGAATCACCGCTGTGGTAGGTAAAGTAATTGTAGGTAAAGACACGGATCTGCTCGTCCTAATGGCTTCTATTCCCTCGTGACTGTCATGGCGATATTAGTATGTTTATACCAGTAAAAAAGGGTGAACCCAGCAAGATATTCAACTGTGCCAAGCATAAGTTCGGTATATTTGCTGCGATCCCTTTATTTCATCCATGACTACATCCGTACCTTATCTGACGAGAAAAACCAGAAAGGTTTTTGAAAAACCAGAAGGTTTTTGAAGAAACTTCAAGATATTGAAGTTGCTGCCTTCAAGCCAGAAGTCTTGCCAAATTATTGTGGCAGGGGGGGATTTTCTTCTTTCATTATACTGAAAGGTATAGATTGTACATGTGGACTGTAACCAATCAGTCACTTAAATCGTAGTTTGATTTGGCCAGTCTTATACCAACATCATCCGCAGACGATCAACACATATTGAGAGTCATAATAATCATAATAATAACATAATAATCAGACTGACTCCCATTTCTAGTGTCTCTTTTTGACAAATGCTAATTTACCAAATGTGCTCTGTATTTTAATCCGATTTTATGATTTCATTTTTGAGATTATGTATATAACAGGATCGCAAATTAACCTTTTTTTCATATTGGTGAAAATAACTCAAACAAAATTGATGTAGAAACGCCCATAACTCACTTATTTTATTTTTCTTTAGCTCCGTAGTCGAAACCTGTTGACACCAAAATTCAAGTTGGCGGCGGTTTTTCATGATAGCGGCTCTTTCGGATCTTTCGGATATCAATAATGGCATTGTTCTGAACATTTCCTTTCCATTTGGCCGGGTCATTGACAGGATAATCCGAATAAAAGAACTCAGTTGCCCGAGTTATAGAAACATATTGGATTTTCTACTATTCATATGTTATTGCCACTATGTAGTGGTATGGCGTCTGTCATCCAAGGACGCACGACAGAACGTTTTTTCCTCCGCGATACTGTTATTTCATAAATGGTGAATTCTTGTCGTAATTACTCAGCTTTTTATTGGGTAAAGCACGGTAACAGAGCAGTCCTAATTACAAGGAAATACAGTTTGAAACAATAACGAGTATTTAATGAAATGACCCTGTGATGGTTCACAGACTCGTGGATTTTATAGGCAGCAGTTCATGGTGTTTTTTACAATCAAAATCATAGGAAGTAGGAAGGCGTCGTACAGGCGGCTACATCTTACTGTTGTTCTTTTTTCAATTATACAGGGCCCAGGAAAAATTTATTGGAGTGTTCATTGTTTTCTATTGTTATATTCAATTGTAGCCACAAAATATTTGTGTGCGTATTATAGAAAATTAAAAAACCAGAATATATCAGAAAGTATTTGCAAATAAAAATATTAAAGACTTATGAAATGCCTCCAAGAGACAAGTTAGATTCTTAATATGCTCGTTTTTATAAAATTATCATGGTGGCTATATAAAACTCTTTACTTGCAGTTTCAACCATAACATTAATTAATTACACAATGAAACTAAACACAATGAGAGTTATATTAATATTCAATAATTTTTAGCCCTGTAGAATCGTTCACATTGTCCGACTTTATGCAGCCTTCTGTTTTGTGCAAATGTGCATGCACTTAAAAGCAGCGCCTGTACGAGGCGCCAACATTTAAATTAAAGTTTACAGGGCTTTGTGAAGGCAATTGACAAGTAATTTACTGAGACCAATGGTCATTTGTGTTGTATAAATGAGTTAGAGCGGAGTGAATAAAATTAGAACCACTGGTTGACATCAAAGCTCGTAGAAAGACCCCTTCCGCTACAAAATATTCGTTTAGCATTCGAATGCGTCCACCGTCCACCCATTTTCAATATAGCGAATGGACTGTCCATTTACGAGCTAACGGAGTCACTGGTTTTGACAGGGTGTATAGAAAACACCAGGAAAAATACCTAGACAGTCACTGGCAAGTCATTATTTATACATTGTCTTTATTTAAGTTTTGGGGGATTATGTAGCATTTAAAGTGGATATAAAAAATGGCAAAAAGACATTTGAGCTCTGAAATAATTGCTTACAAACGAGTAGAACTAATTATTTACGACTAATTTCAATAAATATAGTAAAAACTATATTCGATATTGACGCTTCTCAACCACTTTTAGTTTTAATGATGGCACAAACAAACAATTTTGGAAATATCACCCCTGTTACTGTGTATCTCAGTGTATTAATTTATGTATGGTGTACCTAGTTTTATTATTAAGGATTTTACTAACCAGCGCCTTTCCGGACATATGGAAGAAAGATAAAATGCATGCGTAATCGGGCGACGCAATGGTGCAAATCTGCGATACGTGTGTGTTAAATTCACACGGACCTCACGTCTCCAGACGGATGCATTTGGGGTATGGCGAAAGATGCCGTCTTCACAAGATTTCCACAAGCTCCGATGAATTAAAAGTTGCCAATCGAGCCTTCTTCGTATAACTGAGATAACCCTTATTCCGTAATATGACGACCAAATTGGAACATCGTTATGAAGTCTGTCTTGAACCAAAGTCTAATATATTATTCCGTAAACTTTGCTTGAACGATGAGGTGCACATTTAGAAATAAATATTTAATAATGTCTCTCTTAAATATATCAAAAAATTAAGTTCTTTAATTTGGGCCTTACTGTACTATGTATTGGATGGGAAACTTCTGTCTCCATATCAATATTTGTCAACCATTTGTCAACTTTGTCAGGAGTGAAAGCAAGACCAAATAAATAAAAGATTTAAACCAAAAAAATAATAAAACAACGGTATTAATCGAATCTTCTATTATAAAGAAAATTGCAAATTGTTATTAATAATACCATGTAAACAGGCATTTACCACCTGACAACATGAGGATCAAGGTATTTTCCTACAAGTTCACAAAACATAAATAATCATGAACGCCAAGCATGATCATTAATAAATTAGATAGCAATAATCACATTTTAAATGTGTTACGCATGAGTTAATTTTGTATATATATACACACAAATGTTATTATTGTAATAGATCCAAAGGCATTATTAATTTCATTTGTAAAATTGACAAAATTAATCGTATCTGGCCGTGATATCGCATAACATTGCACGTCAATCAATCGTTGCCTGTGTCTGTTATATCTTCCGTGTTTATTGTGGTGTCGCCGTAATTACATAATATAAAATAATTCGCATTAATCCAGCCAATGGAAAATAGAAAAGCAGTAATTACAGGGTAATTGAAATATATGGACATTTCTTGTTAATTAACTGGTGTGAAATTATTCTTAGGAATTAATAATTGCTGCTTGTCTACGTCGTACAGTATAATCCCGCATGCTTACACATAATATGTACCAGGGCAACCTAATCAGATGTATACTTCACACTGCTAACGCTGAGTATTTATCTCATTTTAATTTTCATCGCCACTGTGGTGAGGAAAGTATTGTATTCGTGATAAACTTCTGGTGAATCATTTTTAAAAAACACACTTACCAAAACACTTATTCATCGTTGGACGCGCGCTTCGACAATCAAGAGGGCATCATCCGAAGACGTTTAAAACTAATTATGCCTAAATTATTTATACCTACATTATTTTCATATATGTGCCCAACATATTTGGGCAAACGATTACAAGACTTTAAAAGCATATGGCTCACCTAAAATATGGAAGAACAGACAATCTAGTGTTGTCCACATGCTTTGGAGAATAATCATAAAATAGATATTGGTTAAGATTAATTAGAAATGTAACCAATAGACAGTTATAGGCATTTGAGAGCACAGAAATTAAAAAAAAAAAAAATCCAGAAAAGGTTCCAGCCCTCTTCAGGGTTTTAAGACACAACAAATATTTTCATCATAATTTTAATACGTAATTTAAGAATATGCAACATGATCGCGCCACTCATGTCTCCATTTTGGAAAAATGGCCCCACATTAGTTTTGCTATTAACGTCTTATTTTAGACTCAGCCTAATGAAAAAAATATAATTTTTGAAACTGAAAAATAGATCAATTTGGTCTAATTGTGTAAATCATACAAATAAATTGATTTTGGATATGATCGAAGGTTCATACTACTAAATAATGAAAGCGACGATGAGTACTTATGACTTAGTATTAAGTATTTATATATATTTTTATATATTATATCTTAAGGTTACGTATATTGTACTTATTTAAGACGATCTTATTATTGAATGAAATATATCAAGCAGCAACTATTTACTAAAGTGTATTAATTTTGCGTACTTGCTATGTTGACTTGAAAGCCAAACAATGAGTCCCATTAAATACATGAAGTAAAATACAAATGAAAGCGGCGCCATTGTGTGGTCACAAAAAATAGCGGGTCCACGGCTTCTCAGGTCAGAAATTCCCAACGTCACACCAGGATTCTCTCAGTGAATATTGTAACGTAAATAAATTCCGTGACGTTATATAGCAAACATTTTGAATAATAGTACCCTATTTCAAATATTTAAAATAGCCGCGCGAATTCGTAAACATCTACCGCTTAGTAACCGTTGCGGTCCCATCCCGCTGAAACCACGTGTGTACGCTGCGAACCGAAATAGGAGGAGATAATTTAAAAATAAGGCACTCGACGCAAATAGAAGCCTCTTTAAGTCTGCCAGGAAAGGTATACATTGTATATTTTTATTGTCCACAAGAATTACCAGGTCTTACGTAATATTTCAATTTGTCAATTTTACCAAAGTTTACTATTCACTTCATTGTAAATGTTGAATTTTTCAGCGTGACATGGTGTCAAGAGTAATTATTTTTTATTGGTTTAATTTAGAGCCCTCCAGGATAATTTTTTAATATCCTTTCAACTTATGCACTTGGAAAAAGCGATTAACTTATTATTAATTATTATTTAAGTATCCAATAGTAGATTAATAAAAATATTATTATAATTTCAAACATTTATGAATATGTGAATGTAGCAGCGGCGTCATTAATTGGTCTTATTTTAGGGATTTATTGGAGCCGTGCACTTAATGGAGAAGTCATGGATCAGTCCACAAGAGTGCCTTCTGCCTTCTCTTATAGGACCTTCTCATGAATCCACTCTCTCTCTAGTAGCATACATTTTTCTGGGTAACAACAAAAAATTTCAAGATAAAATAAATGTTATAGGACATTATTTGGATGCATTTTTTTTATGTGCCTATCATTTTTTTTATGCTAGAGTCTATTTGAAAATTAAAGAGAGTAATAAAAGTCCATTGAAAATGCAAATTCTCAATAAATGTTGGGGTGCTAGTTTACTACCCGCATTATGGAAATCCATGTGATCTGCCCTTGTTTAACGCATTTCCAACTATCCGCTAAGCTCTATCATTACCAGTCGGCATCTGCTACGAATTTAATTTCATAACCGGGTTTAGGGGTTTTTACGTAGTGTGATAAAATTATAATTAAATTATTTTTTGTTATTTTTGATTTAGTTATTTTTAACTTTAATCTTATTTTTCTTATATTTTTTATATTTTCTTTATATTAATGAGATGTATTTTCGTATGAATTTGTAAATTAAGTTCAGTAAAATTTAAGTTCTTCCTCTGAAGATTCTGACGAACCACCTTCGCCTCCTATAATAATAATGATAGCTTCTATAGCCATGTCAATAAGAACATCGAGTTCCCGCAGTTTAGCTTTTTTAGTAGGTATGTGATTTATAAAACTTTGCCATTTATCTGCAATCACTCATCATAAGGCATTGGTTAACAAAACCTTGACGTTTAAATTAAATCCGGGCTGATTCCCGTTTTACACGCGCCCATACCAATTCAAGGGGGTTATGTTCGAGTTACAGGGGACGATTCTTTACCATTTCATCTATAATGTATTTTTGGGTCAATTATTAACATTGACAATCGCCAAATAATTATTTGCTTTACTAGGTAGAACAGCACAATATTTAATGCCGCGGCTGGTTTTTCATAGAAGAAATCTGCTTTTCTGTTGGGTAATGTCTATATCCAAATTTGTTCCAATGTCACGCAAAATCATCTTTTTATATTTTAGTTTTTACCATTTTACCATTACCACCACCTGAGTGAGATAAGAGACCTGGCGCGAGATGTGGAATTGAATCTATTGCCGGATAAGTCAAGAACTGTATATGGACATATACAGCAGATTCTTAGAATATAGACAGAAAAACATAAAAAATAACATAACAAGGCCAAAGCGAGCTTTCTTGAATGCGCATTGCGCAGCCAGATGGTTTCCATGCAATAAAATACAGTTTTTCAAAGAGAAGAAATCGAAAAATTGTTGAATTGTGTTAGAGCACGAAGGTCTATATACTGAAAATGATCTACCATGGGTTGGCATGGTATGAT